>CAJNJA010006649.1:0-16744 GCA_905231915.1 Symbiodinium necroappetens
CCCTAAACCCTAAACCCCCCCAAGGAAATTCTTAGGTCTGGGACTGGCAGATTTGCGCCGTAGAGAGGAACTCTTGGCCCCAGGCCCAAACCGCCTCTCTGCTCCGAGCTTCCGATTCCGGGCTTTTAAGGGTATATATATATATATTTATATTTATATTTATTTATTTATTTAACTTGTCTATATTGTTCCTGAATGTGTAAAAGGGTCTTGGAGTTTCTGGGTAGGAACCGGTTAGGGCCACCTAACTTCGGGTTTGGGGTTGAGGGTTAGGGCTTTAGGGTTTCAGGGCTTCAGGGGGCTTCCAGGGTTGGGGTGTATGGTGAAGGGAGAAGGGTAAGGGTTTAGGGTTTAGGGTTTGGGGTTTAGGGTTTGGGGCTTAGGGTTTAGAGTTTAGGGTTTCGGGGTTTAGGGTTGGTAAGGTCTGTAATTAAGGGTTTAGGGATTATGGGTTTAGGGGTTGAGGGCCTGCAAGATCTATAAGGGCTTAGGGATGATACTTAGGGTTCCGTTCAGAGTTCTACTAGGGTTTAGAGTTTAGGGTTTAGGGCATCTATAAGGCATCAGGGTTTGAGGCTTGGGGCTGTAAGGGCTTGCTTTGAGGCTCCCTTCATTCAGGCTTCAGGGTTCTCTAAGGGGGTGTTAGTAGATGTAACGTAAGCTTAGGGGCCGAGTACCTTAGCCCAAAAAAGGTTAACCTTTTGAATTATAGTAGGCTTATATAAGCCCCAAAAGGTTAAAGGTTACCTACTCAGCCCCTAAGTAAGGGTTGACGGCCCTCGGAGTTCCAGGGCTTGGGTTCAGGCGCGCTGGGCATCAGAGAGCACAAACAGAGCTTAAGATAAGCCTCGACTCACCCAAAGAGATCCCTCCTACTGGAAAACCCCAAGCCCTACTCAGCTTGCCCTTGACCCTGCGAAGTATCTGCAACATCGGCAAACATGCACATATAGGGGTCTAAATACGGTCTGCGAAGGCTTTATACTACACAAATATAGTGGAGCACCACAACTAATGAGATTACTCATCGCATTACAAGCATATTCGGATCTTCGACACCTCCAAGCCCTTATGTCGCTCTTGCCGGACAAGTTCTTCAACCTGTCCCCCAGATAGCCAAGGACAGGTTGCCGGACAGGTTGCCGTTTTAGATAGTTTGCCATGCTTTGAGGAAGCGTATTCCGAATGGTCCCTCTTTAGAAAGCCCTGCAGATCGACACCCCTTGGCCGCCGCAACCCCAAATAATGTCACGACCCTGAGAAGCCGGTTCAAACCCTATGAACTCCTCAGGGGCTTTAGGGATTGGTTTAGGGTTTAGGGGTTTAGGGGTTTAGGGTTCAGAGTGTTAGGGTTTAGGGTTCTGCCTGCAACAGAACCTGTAGCACAAAACACACACGCACACATGCGCACCACACACAGACACGGACGCACTCACACACACTTGCTTAACATAGGGCACTGACTTCTACTAAGCAGTATACTTAAGCCCTAAATCCTAAAACCACCAAAACCCGAAACCCCTTTCTATAGACTCCTTATACACGCCTTCTAAGACCATTAGCCCTACCCTGTAAGTAGCAGTAATTCATAGCAATAACACTAGTAACATTAATGATAATCATAATCGTACTAGTAGTGGTAGTAGTAGTAGTAGTAGTAGTAGTAGTGGTAGTAGTGGTAGCAGCGTGCCGAACGGCCTGGGCTTGTCGGAGGAGCTCTTGGCTTGCAACGCATGCCTTGCGCAGGGCACCGGGTTCAGGGTTTAGGGCCTTTAGGGTTTAGGGTTTTAGGTTCAACTTCAGGCGCCACCATGAATGGAAATGCGGGTTCATAGGACTCTTTAGAAGGTGGTGGAGGATATTAAAGAGTTGAGCTTTTTTGTCGGGTTTTAGGGAGGCTGTAGTACTTCTAGATTCATCTAAAACCCGCGAAGCCTCGACGCTAGTCCATGAACCCACTTCAACCCTAAAACCTTCATTTCTGAACGCTACAAACCCATTCCTGAACGCTGCAACCCCACAGAAGTCCTGGAAACCCCTATAGACACCCTGTAAAGAAATGTGCAACACAAAACACTAACTAACGACGTATAACAATCTCATAACAATATCCGCTTCTACTGTACCCCAAAACCTTATTCTACTCGTTCAAGCAACTACATCACATAGTCCGTGTAGAATCCTTATCGCAGTTCGTCTAAGGCACCCTTTAAATCGCCTTGTCCTGATTAGTTTACAGCATGTTTAGCTCTAAACCCGAATCCCCAAACCCCAAAACGATCCAAAGTAGCCCTGCGGGTCCCTGAGGAGCAGCTAAGGGCCCAGCAGAATCGAAGCAAAGCTCGCAACCTGGCATTGCCAATGCATACTTCTTAGGATTCAGCGCTTGGGGGTTTATGGCAGTTTAGGGGCTGTGGAGGTTTGGGGTTTATAGGGCTTAGGAGCTAAGGGCTTAGGGTGATCATGATGATGATGATGATGGTAAGTATTACATAATGATAGTTGCTATTATTGGTCTTTCCATAACCATTATCATTGTTGCTATTTATGCAGGTTGCAAGTGTTATTGCTGTTGTTATCGTTTGCGTTATTGGTACTATTACTGTTGCTGCTGTCATTACTATTCTGATTCTTACTGTTTCAAGAAATGTCTATCATTATCCGAATTAGTACTGCTATCATGATTATTGCTGTGACCATTGTTACTACTACTACTACTACTACTACTACTACTACTACTACTACTACTACTACTACTACTACTACTATTGGTATTATTGCCATTCGTCGCAGCTAGCTGATAGTTATTGCTATTGCTGCCATTAATTGTATACTGATACTATTCATAGAAATTCGTACTATTAGTTGTTAGTATTCAAGTTTTAGTATTCGACATGGTTGCCATTATTACTATGGTTACCAAACCCTGGCTTCTGAAAGGCCCTCAGCCTTCTAAAAGCCTCGAGCCATCAGCTTTTGACCCCACAGGACCCTCTTTCGGGTTCGGGTTTAGGGTTTAGGGTCTCGGGCATAAAGTTAAAGGTTTACGGTAGAGGCTTTACAGAACCCTCAGCCCTGAGCCACCCAACACCCCCTGAGGGCACAAACCCTAAACACTAAACCCCTAAACCCTAAACCCTAAACCACGAAACCCTGAACCCTAAACCCCTAAACCCCTATAAACCCTGAATCCCAAAGCCCTAAACCCTTAACCCACAAGCTCGCCAGAGCTGCACAGGTCGAGGAATCCCTGCAGCTCCGACCTGTCACTGAAACTCTGCGCGACGTTTAGGGTTTAGGGTTTAATAGTTTAGGGTTTAGGGTTTAAAAGTTTAGGGTTTAGGGTTTAGGGACGTCAAGAAACTCGGAATCAAATCCAGCCTTCGCAAAGGAACCCGAAAGTAACCTTACAAGAACCCTTCGACCCCAACAAGCCCAAAAATCACCAAAAAAAAGAAACTAAAGCCTAAAACGCCTTAGCCCCTAAACACCCTCAACCCTCGTGGCTTGTCTGCATAATCCAGGACTTTCTGTATAATCTAGGACTTTGGCCAATCTGCTCCCGAGGTTAACCCGTGAACAGGCTCCCTCTTAAGGGTTCCTTTGAGGGGTTCCCGTAAGGGTTCCCTCTGAGGGTTCTTTTAAGGGCTTCTTTAAGGGCACCTTGAGAGTTTTCTGTCAGGGCGCCTTGTATGGGCGTAGGGCTTATAGTCCCTTTAAGAGCTCCGTTAAGCGCAGCTTGAAGGATTCCTTGCAAGGGCTTCCTTTAGGGTTTAGGGCTTAGGGTCTTCTTTAAGCGCTCCTCTGAAGGGTCACTATACGAGATGAATCGCCCAAAACCCCTTGTTCAAGGGAACCAACTTGGGATTCTACAGATGCTCCGCACTGGACCCTGAAGACGCGAGGGTTTTGGGTAGCTCGGTGAAAACCGAAGAATCAAACACAGACCTGCTTGGTCACTGTTTGCAGACCCTGAACCCCTAAACCCTAAACCCCTAAACCCTTAACCCTAAAACCGCTAAACCCCTAGACCCTAAACCGTAACCCCTAAACCCTACAGCCGTTAAGCCCTAAACCGCCGAACAATAAAGCAATTCAGAAGAGCGATGGCTTCCCAGAGAGCCCAATACCCCCTGAATTAAGGAATATACCTTAAATTATAGGGGCCTTAATATTGAGATTTAAGATATATTCCTTAAGTAAGGGGTATTGGGCTCTCTGGCTTCACACCACTTTTTCAAAACTAGCCCTGCAGCCGGATCTGAGAATGGCTAGAGCCCAACCGCAGCTCCACCAGCTTCATCGGTGCGTGCCGAAGAAGTATGATGTAGACCCCGCATTACTCAACAAACCTCCGTGCCGAAGAAGTATGATGTAGACCCCGCATTACTCAACAAACCTCCGTTTTCTTGGCATAACACCAGGGATCCTATTGTTGGCAAGAGAAGGCCGTTTGTTCGCCAGATGTCTACATTAAGCAGTGAAGTTGCTATCTAGAGCCATCTTCAAGCAAAGGGGTTGAGGGTTTCAGGCACTTGCCTATCTCCACACGTGATTCTTGACGCTGGGAAAGGCACTATTTGCTTGATTCCCTTTATTTGGTTTTGGGGTTTAGGGTTCAGCTATATCAACAGGAGTTCCCAGTACTTGTGGGATTTCTTGACTTATGAGGTGGCTCAGGTGTTGATGCTTGTTGGCGCAGGTAGGTATCGGATACTTGGTTCTGGGCCCTTTGGGGCTTATAGGACTACTATAACAGTCTGAATATCTTATTGGACTAGGGTCAGGGTTGGAACCCTGAGGAGGACAACTGCCAATTACTCAATACCCCTACTTTAGGGTTTAGGGTTTAGGGGTTTAAGGTTAGGGCTCCCCATTTTTTAAATTTAGGGGTTTAGGGGTTTAGGACTTAGGGGTTTGGGTTTAGGGTTTGATCCCGAAAACGAAATGGCGTCGCTACGCGTCGATCAGACCGGGAAAACATGACCTCGATCCTTCAGCCCCAGGTTCTCCCGAAGAGCCCTGTGGCTGTGTAAGTCTGCATCATGTCTGTAATTTGAGGGGTTAGGGTTTAGGATTTAGGGTTGAGGGCTTATATATATATATATATATAGAGACACACACACACACCTTACATAACACCTACGGGATACTTTCTACAACCAAATGCAGCCACAGCAGATGACAAAAAAACAGATTTCCGGAACGGACTCTACGGTCCTGCTGTCCTGCACCGAAACCCTAAAGCCTAAAACCAAAACCCTAAATCGCTGAACTTGGCCACACGGCCCACAGTGGAGCGGCATTCGTGAGTGGCAGCACTTGGATCTCAATGGCGTGGGTTTAGGGTTTATAGCTTACTGTAGGGGCCTCAGAAATTGAAAGAGGGTTTAGGGTTTATAGGGCTTACTGTAAGGGCCTTAAGAAAAATCGAATAGGTTCGTTGGGCTCCTGTGGAGCAAAAACCATAGCAAGGAAGTAACAATATTGTCAATTATTTAGGCTTCTACATTAATTATGCTTGTTTACTTGGAGGGTCAAGGGACTTAGAAAGTGATGCTACAAGTTGCAGCAAGCAACTTAGAATAGGACTTAGACTTAATGTTGGGGCTATCCGAAATGTCACCTCTAACCCTGCTTACGGGTCGGGATTCTTGACCTCGGATGCGACACCGCAAGTAGCAAACTCTACCGAGACCTCTTCTTACGAATTCTATGTTGGAATGAAGACCGTCTTCATGCCATCATCCGAAAACGGAGGAGCCTAGCATTCCACAGATAGACAACACTCATGTAACCCTTAAGTGAAAAGATCACTATGCAATGAGTCAGACATGTATGTGGTCCCCTTAATGTGGCCCTAAACCCCTAAACCCACAGATCAGTCACCGAGCATCTGCCTGTTTCCTGTCCGGAGCTCAACAGGAGCATCGCTGCTATAAGCAGTGGGGCAAGAGGTACGATAGGGTTTCTGTTCAGGCTCTCAGGCTTTGGGTGCTAAGGTTTGTAGGATTCTTTGGCTGCATGGATTTGGGGTTATAGGGTTATTGAGCCTGCGGTTTAAACTACATAGAAGGATATCATGGGAAAGGCTCTCTTGGTTTTGGGTTAGTGTGCTAACTGCTACGAAGATAGGTACTGACAAATCCATGGCTTAGGTCAGCGGACAACATAAATGGGCCTGACCAAGTGCCGACCAACAGCAGTTTAGATCATGCTTCCGAAAACCGCAAACCCGACATACCCAGTCAGCTGCAATCGCCGATCCAGTGAAGACTCTGATTCAATTAGCACGGTTCAAGACAATCTCACCCTCTGTTACACCCTAAACCCAACCCCAAATCCCTGAGCCTAAGGGTGTGCTCAATCCCGAAATCAAAACCACAAACGGCTTAGGGTTTAGGGGGTGTATTTAGGATTGAGGGTTTAGGGTGCAGGATTAAGGTTTTTAAGAATTGGTTGTTCTCCGAATCGTTAACGTTGCTGATAGGGCTGGTAGTCGGGTTTTAGATGCAGCTGCAGCGTTTAATAGTAATTACCTTACTAAACCGTTTTTCTGTGTGAGATTAGGATTTAGGGTTCTGGGATGAGGGCAGACCAGAGCTGCATGAATCGGAAAGACTGTCCTTGGCACTTGTGCTACCTCGCTGCTTTCTAACACAACGACTCGTGACTGTTCTCGTTACGAGGAGCCCTAAACCCAAACCCTAAACCCTAAACCCTAAACCCTAAACCCAAACCTTGACATCCTGATAACCCCGAAACCACGATACCTCAACGCTGAACCAACAAGCCTAAACCCAGAATCCAAACCCTAAATGATAAACCCAGTACCCAAGCCCTAAATCCTAAACTCTGAACCAAAGGTGTCTGATCCTGAGCTCTCCTGCTGTACAGGAAATACGCTGCCTTGAAACAAAAGACCCCAACATTTCTTACGGAGCACTTGTGCTCACTTGTGCAATGACCAAGGTTGCTGCTGCAGGTAATCCCCAGACCTAACTCGCCCAACACCCTTAGCAGTATGTATGGCTTGCATGCAAGTACTCTTAAGGTTACGGCGTCCCTTTCTTAATAATCCTGTGCTTGGAAATCTTGAGGAACACTTACATTACCTGGCCCTGAGACGACTTGCACGGTGCTCTCAGTCCCGGGGGAAGACAACCCTGTCGCATGCGAGTCTTTCAGACAGCATGGGGCGCATAGGGATCTTTGTAGGCTTGTAGAGGGCTCTTCCAGAAGTGCTCTGAAAGCTTACAGACCTTGTGGCCGCATGGAACTCTGTGTGTGATCTGATACCGGAATCTCAAGCAGTCGCTGAACTTCAAGCAGCACAAAGTCGGTCAGTCGGAATCAGCATGGATAGCCCCAACACTTCTGCAGCCGCGTCTGCAAAGTTAGGCTTGGAACCCTCAACGCTGAACCATCCCGATATGCGCAGATGATAGGAGTCCGAGTCTTGGTTGATCTGATTTTGGGGGGTTTAGCGTTGAGGGTTTAAGGGCGGGTTTAGTGCTTGGTTTACGCATTGTGCGGTCCGGTCAACTTCCGTTATGAAGACTAGGAGCTATCCCTAACCCCCCAGGTAGGTACTAGAGCCCCAAGGGCCCTATATAGTAGGTACCTGGGGGGTTAGGGTATATTGGTACGAGCCACCTGCAAGGTCCGAATCATAGAGAACCGCTGGTTAAGAATGTAGCTGCAGGAAGGGAAATTACCCATAGGCCCCTAAGTAGTTCCTTTTTGGGATTACCTTATAGGATTCTAGATATAAACCATAAAGAGGAACTACTTAGGGGCCTATGGGTAAAGTAAATCTAGCATTTGAGTCTAGTTCAAATGGAATAGGCCCAGCTCACAAACCAAGTGGCGCTAGCATCCGGGCTGGCAGCCGGATTCTGCGTTAAAAATGCTCACGAATGCCGCAACGCCGGCTGATGGCTACAGGAAGAACTTGGGGGAGGATGGGGGAGCGTTGGGGTTGGGGAAGCAGGGTGCGCAGGAGCTTGCAGATGCGTAGTTCCGGGGTCTGAAACCGCGATACAAGCAAAGGGACAGATGAAAGGCTACCCATAGGCCCCTAAGTAGTTCCTTTTTGGGATTACCTTATAAATAGGATTCTAAATATAAACCATATAAAGGAACTACTTAGGGGCCTGCGGGTAGATTAGCAAGATGCTTGGTGGTTTGCGAATGGCTCGGAGTATGCGTTGACTGTCCATCGCCGGCGTCGTAGACACCGCAGGCACTACCGGCACTACCGGCAGAGACCAAGAACTTGTGCTGGCATGCTGAAGGCTGAAGAGAAGGTGGGTTGGTGCGAAACGCTGGGCTGGCAACTGAAGCAAGACACCTTCTCATGACTCATGACCCTGTCCTACAAGCATCGCGTCTGTCCGAGGCCCATTGTCAGCTAAGTTTTAGACAGGAAGCGCCAAAAATGAATCGAATAGGCTCGTTCTCCCTTTTTAATTTTATTATTCATTTATTTTTGGGGGGAGGGGGTCATTGACGTGACAACCAACATGCTACGAGTCAGTGCTACTATCCTGACGGTGACGCCCATGATTGATACGGACAATCATGACAATTATCCCCTGTCTGCCCGCAGCTTGTGCTGCAGGCCGTTGTCGTCAGCAGCACTCCGAGTATGATCATCATCACCATCATCAGCAGCATCATCATGTCCATCACAATCACCATCCAACATCATCGTCATCATCATCATCAGCAGCAGCATCGTCATTTTCGCCACCACCACCACCACCATCACCATCACCATCACCATCATCGTCATCATCATCCCAATTATCATCATCTCGACGCGGTCATCTTTCACTGACTTGACCATAACCGCTGAACGAATCGCCAAGGTCAGCATCTCCGTCATCATCATCATCATCATCGTCGTCATCATCATCTCCACCCTCATAAACATCATGGCTGGCATCTTCCTCGTGGAATATGGCAGCTGCACCTCCGTCATTCGGCACAAACACCAATGCATGCCGTGCTAAACCACAAAACCCTGAGCACACATCCGCACCACAAACCATGATGAGAACCGGCAACAAATAATGCTCCACTTACTCACAAAAAAACTGAAAAGCGATGGCGTCGACAATCATCATCATCATCATCATCCTCATTGTCATCATCATCATCATCAACATCGTCATCATCGTCACCATCATCTGACCGTCTTTGATAGAAGCCGTGCTACAACATCTGAATAGTCATGGTTGCAACACATACTGAAAAAAGCTAGTACAGCCCCGCTGCCACAAACAAAAGTGGTCACAGAGCAATCAATTGTTGCGGAATCCCCGAGACATTGCGGTCATATCAGCACTTATTGTGTCCAACACTGGTGACTGCGTGCGATAGAGGTATCAAGAGCAGAGAACCGCACTCATGTTGCAGATATGGCACCGTTCAGTCATAAAATCAAGAGAATAAGTCTGAAGCAAACGAAGGACGGTCAAAACAATGCCAAACTTTAGACTGTCGGCACAAGAATACCAATCCTCAGGAAGAAGATAATAACTATTGTTGTGGATGCGACCGTGTGAGAATGCAATGTAGGAGCCTAAATAATTAGATTCAAGGTTTGGGGCTCCTTTATAGTATAATCATCACAACAAGAAATCCTAAAACACTACCGATAGCAACTATTAGGCTCCTATATTACACAGACAAAACTGCAAAGAGCACCAGGTCTAACGGATCGGAATAAGTACCAATAACAACCTTTGTGGTACGTCCTCGGAGGACTTAGCACCATCTGAAAGAAAAAGAATAACAACCTTAGCACGACCTCGGATTGCGAAGAGGAGCACCCTAAGCCTTAAACTCTGACGTCAGACACTTACACTTAAAAAACCCTAAACCCTAAACCCGCTCATGTATAGAAAGAGACCTTAAGCTGCACCAACCCAGCCAGAACATCGACAAACTGGTATCGCACGTTCGTGCGTGGGAGGCTTCGCTGGTGAAACATTCCTTGAATGCCGGGTATCAACGTCGAGATCATGGCTGACCCAAAGAGCGCTAACAGCAGATTGAACATGTTGTCATGCTTTCATGCTTCACATGTCTTTGCAGAATCTCGGGTCCCTCCGCTCAGGACGCCTCATGGCAGAGATGTTCGTCGAAACCTCACCTGCTGCCTGAGCACAAAGCTCAGTGTAGGGTACGCAGACGTCGCAGCTAAGGAGTGGTTTGTGGCCGGGGTTTAGGGGTTTAGGGCTTAGTATACTCCCAAGAAGCACATGGGTGAAGGACTCTTCATCTTCAGGGACAGCCGGAGATTGAAAGCTAAAGCCCAACTGCTGGATCCTAATTTCCAACCACAGGGGTCGAATGGGTGGTTCCCTAAATTAGGTTACCTTTTTAGGTCCGTGAATATAACGGGGCACCCTTATAGAAACGATCCTGAAAAGGACCCGAACGTAGACATACTCCCCAGGTGAGAACTCATCTAGCACTATTATCCTGAACCCCAAGACCCTGCACCCCAAACCAAGCACCTCACTGGCTGCTGTGGACCCCAAAAGGGAAAGTCTTACGAACCACTCAACTCTCGGAGTGCATCATCTAAGCTTCGAAAGATCAAGACAGCCGGTTCAGGGTTTAGGTTACCCATAGGCTCCATAGTAGTTCCTTTTTGGGCTTACCTTAAAATAGGATCCTCAATATAAACCCACAAAAAGCAGCCGCCATGGAGCCCATGTTTTGAGGCTTTAGGCTAGAAGTTGTTCCCGATATGAAGAGAATTACATTACAATATGATAGCTACATTCTAGTTACTATCTCTATGATGTAATTCCTCCTATAATCTTACCATTAATATCTTCCAAGCTTTAATTTAGGGGCTCCAGGGTTCGGGTTCGGGGGGTTCGGGGTCTCGGTGCTTCGAGGCTCGCGGGGCGGGGCTTGAAATGCATAAATGCTGGAATGCGGAGGTTTACCTGGGAACCCAAAAATCCTACCGTTTTAGGGGGGTCCTACCCTCTACTTAAGGGCTCATAACCTGCTATTTTGTAGGGTTTGGGGTCACCGGTATGCCCAAAATCCTAGAACCCATAGGGCCAAAACCCTAAACCCTCCCGGCCGAGGCTCCCGCAAGCCGCTAAGAGAGGAGTCCCTGCCCCAAGTCTTGGGAACCACTTGGATGGCCACCCTGCGGTTCAGGGTTTAGGTTTTAGGGTCTAGGGTTTAGGGTTTATAGGGTTTAGGGTTTACGGTTCAAGGTTTAGGGATTTAGGCTTGCTTAGGGCCTCGGGTTTTAGGGTTTAGGATTCAGCTCAAGTTGTTCTGCGGTCCAAGGTTTAGGTTTTAGGCTTGCCTCGGGCCTTGTGCGGACCTCGGGGTTTAGGGTTTAGGATTCAGTTCAAGTTGTTCAATGTTGGCAGTTTAAGCGGGTTTTAGGGCTTCAAGCAAATAAGGTTTTGGGGTATACAACACTATAACTATAATATAAGGCCCCAAGCGCAGTATATGTACCTATTTAGAAAGGTACTCAACATACTCCTACACCTCCGGCAAGTAGCGAGACGGATGCTTCTAGAATGTAGGGCCTGTGAAATAAGTCTAATTACAAATAAAGGGCCCTACGAAGCCAGCATCCCTTTTTAGTAGGGTTTAGGAGGAACACTGTTCTGCAGGGCTCTTTAATGTCGTTCTCATTCTGAGTACTAAGGCCCCTGCACTAATCCGATGATGCAGGTGTGCGGAGAGGCTCGATAAGATTAGAGCATGGTCTGGACTATTCGGTGCTGACCGACAATGTATAAACGTAGGAACCGAGGAACTCCATAATAACATCTGTGTAGAAACTTCTGGGAACTCGGAACTCTCTACCAAGGGTTATCTCGACGTCACACTGATGCTTCTTGAGGTCCCCAACTTGTTGACCACCCCCACTCAGGATGTAACACACCAAGACGCCACAGGTTTAGGACTTATCGGGTTTAGGGCTTATAGGGCTTATAAGGCTTAGGGCTTATAGGGTTTAGGCTTTAGAGTTTTTTGGGCTTAGGGCTTGCAAGGCGTAGGCTCTGCCTCGAAGGTGTGGCCACAAACCACGCACCTCGCAAGGAGCAATGATGATCTTGGGCTTAGGGCCGTAGGGTTTAGGGCTCAAGGGGCCTAGTCTCTGCCATGATACAGGCCTTGATTAGCCGTTAAGCACAACAGGGCTTTAGGGGTTACTATACCAACAAAACCCTGTACTCTAAACTCCCTAAGCCCTATTAAGTAATCACGCTGCTGTATTCCCCCCTTTGCTCAGAGTATTTTCAAAAAAAAAGACGGCTCGTCCCTTTAAGGCTCACGGGGGCTTAGGGATGGTTTAGGGTGTGTATATATATATATACACATACATAAATATATATATGTGTGTGTGTATATATATATGGCTTTAGGCTGTGTACAATGTGCTGACGATCCGGAACCTGCTGTTGAGCATGTCTTCCACGGTCCTTCATGTTTTGGAGCTCCCAACTCACTGTTGGAGAGCTACTAAACCCATTGACCTAACGAGTAGTCAGGAAACTCTTCGGGACACTCCCTTTGGAGGAAAGCCTGCATGTTGCGTTGCCTAGCATGCTCCTGCCGCCTGCAGAATCAGACGCGCATCTGGCAATCCAAACTCTACAAGCCCGTCACCGTCGAAATTGTTCAGCTCTTTGGCCCCAGGCTCTCACCACAGAAATCTCTGATCCTGAAGCCCTCAAGCACTCAAGCCTACGTTGCACCTGTGGACCTCACGAATTATGAGAAACGTTTAGGGCCAGTTTAGCGTTACTCCCGGGAACGTTTTAGGTTCAGGGGACTGAGCAAGTGGGGCTATAAGTAGTCACCGGGGTTATGAGTAGAGAAAAACATGCTATAAGTATGTCTACCTATGTACCTTACATGTAACCCGGGTTACGGATTTTCGGGGCTAGAGTTCCCTACACCCTAAACCCTTTTAGGGGCCTCTTCTGCTCACGGTTGTACATGCACTGGCACCGCGTGCACCTGGGAGCTTCAGTTGGGCCTCTTCGGATCTTTGCGGGCTTTTTCCTGCCCCTTATAGTCTTGAGGGATAAGGATTTAGGGCTTGTAGGTTTTTGAGGGTTTAGGCTTTAGGGTCTAGGATTCAGGGTGATAGGTTCTTGAGGGTTTAGGCTTCAGGGCTTACAAGTTTCTGAGTTTCCAGTAACATAAGATATTGGGTTTTCTACCCTTCGACGCTCTCAACCCTAAATCCTAAACCTAAAATACCCTAAAACCCCTAACCCTAAACCCAAAAGACGACAACCCAACACCCAAATCCCTAAAACCGCTAAACCCCAAACCCAAACCCAAAACAAGGAAGCAAAACCCCAAAACTGCAGCCAGCCTAGCTGCATGTTGTGCATGAAACCCATAGCTATACACAGGATAGTCCAGCCGGCGAGTTGGACAGTTTTGCAAACGGGACTCCAGTGAACCTTCACGTCCCAGACAGTGCTATGGGTCTCCCTGAGCATCCCCAAAAGAGTAAGAACACGCTCCTGCGCATGACATCCCAAAACACTTGACGTTACCCGGAAGCCTCTACGCCCCAGAACCCAAGTAAAAGCGTCGCACCATGCTGCAAAACCACCCTAGCCGCAACAAGCTCTCTTATCGCAAGCCTCTATACAACCTATACTCTCCGTTGTAGTTCCCCTTTTTGGTCTAGCCGCCAGCTATACATTCAGCATCCTATAAGGTAACCCAAACAAAGAAGTGAAATGGAGACTGAAGGAATGAACTCACGCCCCAAACGCCCTCAGCCGGGCTAAGCTTCACGCTGGCCAGTCCCGAAGGAGGCCCAAAGTGGCTCGCACTTCGTTCGCGACAGTAACTCCCTCGGGTCTTTGAGGCTTTCTGTCTCGGGTTTACCTAGGCCCTCCATATACCCCCTATTAGACCCTAAATACCCCTTATTTGGGACCATATGCCCCTATTTGAGGGTACAAGGAGGGTCTCGGGGTTTAGAACCCTAAACCCATAAATCCCAAGCCCCAAGAGCCCCAGGAGTGAGGTAGGAGTTTTGGGCATAGGGGCTTCTAGTGAAGGGCATAGGGGTTTAGTGACATTTGGGGCTTCAGGCTTTCTGGGGAGGGGTTTAAAGAGGCTTGGACCTAGGCTCGCGGAAGGCCTGAATAATTCGGCCAAGACTGGGTTAAGTCGAGGTGGGGCGAGGGGGGTTTGGCCGGCTTAAATAGCCAACTGGAGCTGTGGCGTTACCTTTGCCAGGCTTCTCTGAAGCTTTCTTTGGGTGACGGTGCTCCTCCGGAAAACCTTCAATTGCACGGAGTGCCCCCCTTCATCACTTCAATCACAAGGAGCGTTCCCCACATCTTCTTTTTGTTGCAGGGAGTATCCCTCTCATCCGCTTTGGCCTGCCCCCCTGCTCTAGCGAAGGTTCTCCAAAGACTTAAAACGACAAGCCGCTTGCCCGGGCCCCTAAGATTTTAGTCTAGTCTAAGCTGTCTTCCAAAGAGACAAACCGCAAGCCTTGATCGCTATCATTTGTTGGTTTTACGTCCTTTTCTCTTGGAGAAGAACTTAAACGAAAAGCTCTTAGGGACCAAGTCGCGCGATGTGTCTCCTCGAAGAAGAGCTTAAACCCAAGCTACAAAAGACTAGGGTTTGCAATTCGTCTCTTTGGGTTAAGGTGCTCTGGAAACCTTCAATCCCTAAGACTCCAAATGGCCCAAAGTAGGTACTATTTATAGACTTTAGACCCCAAAGTAGGTACTATTTGTATACTTGGAGCCCTAGGGAATTGCAAGGGGTGTCCCCTCATCCATTGCTCTAGAAAGCCTTCCCTCGCGAGGCTTTCTCCATCATGTTTTCTGGCGATGGCGCTCTAGAAAACCTGGAATCGCAAGGAGTGTCCCCATCATGTTTTTGAAGGCGCTGATGACCTTCAATTGCAACGAGTGCCCCCCTCATCCCTTCATCTTTTCTGGCGATGATGCTCTAGAAAGCCTTCAATCACAAGGAGTGTCCCCCGTTTTTTGGGTGCAGGGAATATCCGCCTGATATTGCTTTGCCTTGCCCCCCTGCTCTGGTCCTCCGGGCTCTCCAAAGATTTAAAAAGACAACCCGCAAGTCTGGGTCTCTAAGACTTTTAGTCTAAGCTTTCCTCCAAAGAGACAAACCCCAAGCCCTGATCCCTATCATTTTTGGGTTGATTTGCTTCTCTATTGGAAAGGAACTTAAACCAAACATCTTAAAGACCAAAGCTTCCGATTTGTCTCCTTGAAGGAGTCGAAGCGTTGCGGCGTTAAAACCGGCAGTGGCTGTTCTCGAAGGTGCTTGTGTCACGGTCAACGCTGTGGGGGCCTTTTCGTTAGAGAGCAGGGTTTTGGGGTATATGATACTACAAGGATGATGGGAAGGAACCTTGTAGGTCCCTATAGTGATCCCCAGAAGCGATCTCAACAAGTGTGGTGCACACACAGACACACACACACATGCCCATGTAACCCTGAACTTCACCAACACTCTACACCTCAAGCCCGAAAGGCTGGGACTCTGATCTACATTCGGCCGCCAAGGAGTCGGCACTGCGTCGACAATCGAGTTGACGACAGTGTGGTACTGGCAAGAAGGGATGGGCTCAGGGTGTTGCATACCCTTCGCTCTCTGCGGGAAGAGGCAACCCTCCTGTCTTCGAGCCACAAAGCCCAAAACCGCAAATCCCTAAACCTCTAAACCCCACAAAGAACACCCCAAACCCCACAGTTCTGTGGAGCCCCTACCTGGCTAGCCGAGTTTGGGGGGGCAGGGCGCCCCGAACTTTGAACCCCGGAACTCCAGAAGGATGCAACAGAGTCTCGTCTAAGGCTTAGGGTTTAGGGATCTCCACTTCCTAGGGTTTAGGGATCTCCACCTCCTGAAGTCCTGACGAATCATTCAGAGCTTAGGGTTTAGGGGTGTGAAGGACTCGGAGTTATAGCTGAATAGACTGAGAGCAGGCAGGATGACGATACTCCTTGACATCATGAAAAGGCTTCCTTGCCCATAGTTACTCCCAGGAACACACCACCCTACACCCTAAACCCCAAAGCAACATGTGTCCCTGCACCGCCCCTCAACCTATTCAAGAAGCTCAAGAACTCTGCTCCGAGACCCATCGAAACAGCGCCGTTTAGAGTTTACGGTTTAGGGTTTAGGGTGTAGGGTTTGGCGCCCGGGGCTTACGAGCCAAAACCCTGTACAATGTACTCCTGTGGGCCTGAGCATTACTCCGCACCGTGCAGCCCCGCAAACACTCTACCCGAACTAGAACCCCCATGGATCCCTTAAAGAGTGCCTTGCACGAACCCCCAACGAGTCCGAAACAAAAAATGCAGAAACCCTCCGAGGGCTGACCTGGCAGCAGGAGTTCGCATCCCGGGGGATGTTCCAGCGTGGGAGCCTGGACGTCTGCCCAGTAGGATTTAGGGGCTATATAGGGCTTTAAGTTTAGGGTTTAGGGTTTAGAGCTTAGGGTTTAGGGCTTTGGCTGTGAATCTCTTTAGGGATCTTTTGAAGCTTTAGGGAGGGTTATAGGATTTACGGTTCGGGGTTCCGGGCTCTACATGTAGGGGTGTCGTCGTCGTAACAGTAGTAGTAGTAGTAGTAGTAGTAGTAGTAGCAGCAGCAGGAGTAGGAGTAGGAGTAGGAGTAGTAGTAGTAGTAGTAGTAGTAGTAGCATTACTGCTACTACTAGCAGTAC
>CAJNJA010006650.1:187-16743 GCA_905231915.1 Symbiodinium necroappetens
GGGTTTAGGAAGTTTGGGTTTAGGGTTTTGGGCTTAGGGCTTAGGGTTTAGGGCTCTGAGCCGTGGCGGGAGGGCTTTCGGGTTTTAGGGCTTTTAGAGTTTTAGGGGCTTGGGGTTTCGGCTTTTTGGCTTTTAGGCTTTAGGGCTTTTGGAGTTTAGGGCTTGGGATTTCGGGTTTTAGGGTTTAGGGTTTAGAGTTTTTGGAGTTTAGGGTCTGGGGTTTCGGGTATTAGGGTTTAAGGCTTAGACTTTAGAGTTTAGGGCATAGGGCTTGGGGTATCGGGGCTCCAGGCTTTCGGGTTATCGGGACTGAGGATTCGAGGCTTTAGGGCCATCGGGCTTTAGGCCTCAGAGTGTTTAGGAAGTTTGGGTTTAGGGTGTAGGGTTTAGGGGTTTAGGGCTTAAGGGTTAGGGTTTAGGAAGTTTGGGTTTAGGGGTTTGGGGGTTAGGGTTTAGGAAGTTTGGATTTAGGGTTTAGGGTTTACGGGTTAGGGTTTAGGAAGTTTGGGGTGCAGGGTTCTGCCTCTGAGCCAGGAGATTCAGATCGCCCTCCAGGTTCAGGAGCTTGCTGGAAGCATCGAACTTCGCGAGCTTCGCGTCGTACGCAGAGGCCAGGTGCTTCCGGAGCACTTGCAGGGAAGCATCCAAGAATTGGAGAAAGTCCTCTTTGTCCTCCATCCCTAAATGCAGAGTATCCGAAATAGCTTATTGTAACGTTTCAAAAGGCTGCTGGAAGTCATTGAAGCTGCTGCTCAGTAAGTCGGTTCTCTGCTTGCCAAGGTGAACTTGCATAGTCAGTACACATGATGCGGCACGCCTGCTAGAGCACAGAAGCACATGGTCCATGTTTTGCAACTGTGGGTGCCTGTCCCTGAACACGTCTGATACCCATCTACAATGCCATGGCAAAAGTAGGTCAACGCTACAGCCAGTCTGGCTCTGAGTGCTCTGCTCTCCACAGTATCCTTGGGCACGGTGCAAACACCATGCGATCTTCTGGCCGGCAGCCCCTCCCCCCCAAGCCCCAAAAATTAGAGGATTCTGCTGAGGCTGGTCATGGGCAACCCCTAAACCCTAACCCGCTATAAGCCCTAAACCCTTCACCCCAAACCTGAAACCCAGGTCGATGACTCCCCACTCCTGCATTTCTATGACTTCTGGCTTGGATGCCACTCCGCCAACCCCGCGAGTTCAAAAACAATTTCTGGCAGGGAGAGGGGGAGGTGAATAATATAGCCATAGTATATACCGCTACTATACTGCTACCATACTGCAGGAACTGTGAGTGAATGTTCTTACCAAGTATTCCCTCTGACGCCGCGTTTCGAAACAACGAGGGGGTCGCTTCGCCTACATGACATGACTCAGCACTATCTCAGAACGAAAGACTGCGCCTTTAAGGGTTCCTCTGAAGCCTTCTATAAGGCTTGCCGACTATTGGAGCCTTGATACTTAGAATGACAGGACGCAGTCACGTACTGTTAATGATCCCTTTTTTAGGTACCACCTTACAGAATCTGCTGCCAGGAAGGATCTTGGGAGGATGCAAACTTTGCTCGCCGCGCGACTCAAAGCAGAAGTCTCTCTAAAGGCTCTGCATCGCTGGCAAGTACCAAGGGGAGGAAAGGAGCATGTTGAAATAGGCAATGGAGGTTGCCACGCATAAGGGGGCAACTAGGTACTGTAAGAAGATGGCTGTAGACATGGCATCCTTGTTCTGGCCACCGGATTCAGCCATCACTGCGACATTGTTGGCGGTCGGCGTGCAGCTGACGATCAAAGCAACCAGCCACAAGGAAGGATCCTTGGGCCCAATGCGGATCAGCCCATAGACGATGAGACTCATGCAGAGCGGCATTAAGACCAACTTGCAGAGCACGATGGCAACCCCCACCCTGATCGGAAGAGCTTCAAAGTTTGCCCCTTTAGAGAGAGCGCTGCCCAAGACAAGGAGGTTCAGAGGCACTGCCGCATCCCCAAGCTTGTAGATGCCGTCATAGAGCCAGGTCAGAGGTGCATCGTTATCCTGGTCGAAGACATCCACCATCCAAGCCCTCACCGGTGAGACGCCAATGACCAAACCAAGGAGCGCCGCAATGACAGGAGGTACCAGGGCCTGTTCAAGCATGGCCCGGAACCCAAAGCTTTGTCCGGCCTTGTCCGAGTCCTCGTCTTCTTTCAGGAGGTAACGGCCAACTCCCCACTGAAGGACGGGATAGAGCATTAAGTAAACCGGAAGGCGCAGAAGAGGGTCGATGCTGCCCATGCTCCCTGTGGCTGGAGTGCCTAAGGAGATCACGGACAAAAGAACAATCGGCAAACCTGTTGAGTTGCCGAAGGCCACGGCACAAACGGTCCCCCGGGAGAAATCGCTGGGCGCAGACGTTAAAACTGCTGCAGTCTTGCCCAACAGCACGCCAAGTCCTACAACCACCATCGGTAGGAGGAAGAGGATCCAGCTGCTTAGGATGATGCTCACAAAAGGCTGGCAAGGTGCGCACTGATTCCCACCTGTGTTGCACTGATCGCAGTAGAGGATTCGGGAGAACAACAGTGCCGGAATTGCGAGCTTCATTGTGATTTCCCCCATGGCCTTTCGCACCGCCAGGGTGATGATGCCCTGGCGGGTAGCCAACACCCCTACAGCGATGACGGAAGCTGCAACACCAATTGCTTTCAAAGACGACACGAGAATCGAGAAGAATCCTGCAGCGTTAGAGGCACTCTGCATTTCCATGTTGGACATGCCCTTCTTCCCAAACAGTCCATGAGGCTGCTGCGCTTGTGTTGCATGCGCCTGCTGTAGCAAAGACGAGGCCGATGCAGGTGCTGCAAGTGGATCGGTGCAGTGGTCAGCATGGGCAAGGGTCACGGCAGCGATGAAGATCAAGAGCTGCATCGCTTGCGGTAAGATCCGAGCAAGATGGTATGCTCACGATTTAGTGGCAGCTTGAGCAAATCGCCACTTCCGATCAGGGGCTCGGGGCAAGCATGCAGATGTTTGTTTGGTTTAAGACTCGCAGCCGTCACGGTCACATGCCTGCCCGCGCCGTTTTCTTCGGAAGCTAAAGGCTCTGCTAACAATCGGGATGAACAGGCTGATATGGACTACAGCCTTTTCCCGCAGTCCCTCGCTCTCGCGAGTTCCAAGACTCCGCGTCGCTTCGCGGCCTTCGGAAAGGCAGCATTCCTGCAAGGGGCTTTGTAGTTCATGGCTGAGCAAGGATGCAGGGTTTGGCTTCATATGGGGACTTACTTGATTCTTGGTGGGTTTAGGTGTTTAGGGATTTGGTTTCGTGCATGACAGCCTCGAACAAATGCACAACAGCTTCCTCCTTTCGGCAAGCCGGCTCAAGTTCATCCAGGTATAGGCCTTCTAGAATTAGAACTAAGCCCTGATGAAGCGTTCCTCTGCCGCATGCTGCTGTTTTTCAAGCCATTAGCGACTCCATGCCCCAAAGTCCACCAAAAAGGGTATCAAAAGCTTGCAGGGCCTAGAAATTTCGAACGCGGTCCACCTGGCTCCGCGCCCAAGAGCTGAAGATGCTCAGAAATCCAAAAGCACCGAGGTGTCAATGTGCTGCGCATACCTCGCTTGAGGTTCGCGGGTAGCTGTAAGAAGTCCGGCTTCCGTTCCTTCATCGAGCGTTTCTGAGTAGGCATAGCTGGAGAACCTTACCTATGACCCTACTTACAACTTAAATTGTGCTCGGGCCCGTTAGGTACGATCCCCCAAACTCCACCCACAGCGCCCGAAATCACGGCCGCTTCTGCGGGGCATCCCCTAGCCAGCCACTGAACAGGTTCGACTTACCGGCGGGCTGCATTTTTTTCCATCAAAAGTTGCAGAAGGGCCGATTGTTGGATACCAATCCTCCAACGAGACCCGAAGCCGAAACCCTGCATGCAAACAAGATCTAAGGCACCTCCGTACAGCGCGGTCGAGGTAAAAGAGCACCTTTGGTGTCACAAAAACAGCCCCAGGCTTGCTTTCCGATGAAGAGAACGACCCGGCTGCTGAATCCCTACAAAACTAGCCTCCACCCCAACCCCAAACTCCCCAAAAAACAGCTTTTGGGAAACCTCGTGCCTAAACTGCTAAACGGGGCTCAGGGGCCCGAGCTGTACCCCTTTGGGCCCCCAACCAGCCGTGCAAATCCCTCTCAGTCATGCCCTAAACCCTAAACCCCAAACCCTAAAAAAAAATCCCAAACCCTAAACCCTACACCCTAAAACAGGGGGTGCCCTAAACCCTTGGACAGGTGGCCCAGTCGTAGCTCAGGTATTTCCTGGCCCACCGCTCGCTTCGTTCGGCCAGTTGCTTGGCCTGGCACTTGGAAGCGCGCGGGTGTGGCGTCAAATGGTTTGGGTTTAGGGTTTAGGTTTTAAGGGTTTAGGGCTTAGGGGTCAAAGGGTTTGATCAGGGTTGATCCGGCTTTGCGCGGGCTTGGAAAAGGCCAGACCGTCACCAGGACTGAGGAACGATTAAGGGCCTTCTACGTCTGGGAGTCGAACAACGCTGGGCCAGACCACGATGACGATTGGAAGCATTTGGGACGAACAGCGTAACCCTGGATCTACATTTGCTTGCTTTCACTGGTGCCCCCTAATGTTGTATTGCGGGGGTATCTTCACTTGCTGGAAAACCTTGGGGCTTGGAATGAGCGATCACAGAGGAAACTCTGACTGCTCAGACATGACAATCACCGTCATAGCACATGTAAACCACCAACAGTGATTTTTCCTTGTCGTCGTAGTACTGAGAGTCGGAGAAAGAGTAGAAGCATGGGGAGGAGGAGGAGGAGGAGGAGGAGGGGGAGGGGATGAGTGGGGGTGGCAGTAGTAGGAGGAGTAAGGGTATGAGCACGAGTGCCAGTGGGAGTAGGAGCAGCAGAAGCAAAACTCGCATGAAGTTCGTGAGAATTACCATTGCATCAACAGCGTCGCTGAGAGTACTCATACCTCATACCCACTGACTCATAGCACCGCCTTCACTGCGCGGACAACACACAAGCGCAGCAAGAACTTGGGCAAGAAGCTGTGGCGTCTGAACAACAGTTTGGAAGCCGCTAGACTTAGCTCTGCATAGGGAACTGCTCACAGAATACGGGGATTCTATCAACTGCAAAACCCGAAGCACTGGGATCCTGAAACCTGCAGACGTGGGAAAAGGCCCCTGTCCTCCTCTTCCTGCTCGTGCCTTGCAGCAAGGGCTGCTTCGAGGTCAGCGGGTCTAAGCGCTGTTTGCCGTTCGGCGAAGCGGAGTTTGGGGATGAGGGCATTTGTCATTAAACGCACTCAAAACTGCATTTAAAGCCGCTGTAAGCCCGTAAACTCTAAAGCCCTGAACCCCTCGTAATGGCTTTAAAGGTTGTAAGATCCAGGGCCCTGGACTTTCCGGTGTTAGAGATACAAGGCACGGTTATGTGAAGAGCCGACGGAGCCGGGCCCAAAACGAATCACCAAGGTTCAGGATTTAGGGTTTAGGATTTAGGATTTGGGGTTTAGGATTTAGGGTTTAGGATTTAGGGTTTAGGATTTAGGGTTTAGATAGGGTTTCTCGACCATGAAGTTCAACCGCTCGACAGAACAATTCCCAAATCCTAAACCCTAAACCTCAAAAAACAAAAAAAACTGCTCAAGACAGAGCCCTATAGTCTGCGCCGTGTGATTCCGAAAGCAGCTTTCAAACCGCATCCGAGGTGCAGAAGGTTCAGCTTGCTCACCAGGTCCATGAGGTCATAGCCTCGCTTTCAAAGAGGCCCTCAATCTTAGCAACCGTCTTTTACCTTTAGAACTGTAAAATCAAGCCAAGCCCAAAAATGAGACAAGTAGGGATCTTTCAAACCGTCGTGTTGATGCTCAGCTCAGAATATGCTCATCCTACTACCTCTCCCCGAAGCATTGGGTCTGAAATTTTACAGGGACTCTCAAGGCATGCATCAAAACCCATGTTCAAATCCCCCCAAGCGCCTTGAATCCCAAACCACAAACCCAAACCCTAAACGCCTCAAAGCCCTCAGTCTATCAAAGCCCGGTGGCGGATGGGGATGTAGTGCTCGCCGGGCACCAGTGCGGCAGGCCCGCCGATTTCCCCAACGAGCCAAGACACCCAGGGGCTGTCCTGCACCAGGACCACCTGGGGCCGGTTTCTAGTTCGACTAGGGTTGAGGGTGCTTCTCGATTTGAGGGCGTTTAGGGTTTACGGGGACGTCGGTCACCTCATAGTTTGGCTGACAAGGGGCCGTGCTACGATTAGACTAGCCGGTGCTTGGTAATATGGTAGCTTAAGTTTACAGGAGCTGTGAAGGTATCATCACAGCTCGAGATTTTTTGTGAAGGTACTTTACCGGTTTTTCTTTAGTCAGGGTTCTGTGAAGATTCCCTGGGCGTTTTATAGGCTAGGACTAGGCTCCTCTTAAACAAGCCTCAATAAAATGGTGTTCAACTATTTCGGAAACAAAACCATATCCCAAAGAGCTACCTGTTTGGGTATAGAGGCACAGGCAAGCACCCGAACATCCGCTGTTCGAGGTAGTATCCCGGCAGGGGCCTAGGCTTCAATGCTTGAGGTGTTTGCTTTTCCTTTTTGACCTGGTTCTTTCAGGGGTCCTATAAAGGTATGATGAAGCACTATATATCGTTTTAGGGTTTAGGGCCCCCCCCCCCCCAAACACAAACTAAACCTACGCCAGCTTCATCCGAGCAACACAGCCAGCGAAGATCTGCCAGTACGTTCGGTCTCCGCTTCCGGTGCCGTCGACGTTGATGGCAAACGCGTACCAGCCCTGGGGCTCAAAGGGGCCTAATGTACAGAGACTCCAAGCCCCTTAATTAAGGAATATACCTTAAATCATATTGGGGTTCCTACTAGAGTGAGGGGCCTGAATAAGTAGAAAAGGGCGCCGGGTTCGATAGAAGGGTTACTGGGTTCCTTATTGAAAAAAGGAATAAGCTGTTCTCGCACAGCACGAATCCGTGGCTTTTCCGTTCCCAACCTCGACAGTAGAGGACCCGAATTTCTTCAAGCTTCAGGGGCCCTCTCGCGCCTCGCAGCACTGCCCCCCGATACTCTCATATCTTCGGGCCATGAGTATACACAGAGGCCAAAGAATAGATTTCTTGAAAGGCTCCAGTATAGGAGACGTAATAGCTACACTAGGGTTTTGGGGTATAGTAGACCGTATAAGTATCTAAGGACTGTAAGGGGGGAATTTTTGGGGACTACGGTTTAGGGATTTGCATGGAGGACGGATGTGGGGCCTCCCTGGGCTTCAGGGATTTTCTAGGGCCTGGGGCTTTCTATAGGCCCCTGTGCGCAGGGTTCAGGGTTTTATCCGGCCGTCGATCTCCAAGGCCATAGGGGCAGGACTTAATAAAGGGATCTAAAGCTTAGGGGTCGAAAACTCTGGAATACTGCAAACACTATAATATGCCGTGATATACCATAATATACTATAGTGATGCGCTGAAGGACTGACGGCGAGTTCAAACCGCGAACGCCTGAGCTGAATCCGCAAGCACCTAGCACCAGACCCTGAAACTTAAACTCCACAGACCAACACCCTTAAACCTAGAATCCCAAACCGAAGTACCTGCTACCCAAAAGCCACCTGCTAGGCCACACTTTGAAAAGGGACACAATGGAAAGTCATTAAACAAGGAACTTCAAAAGCTTCAGGATGCTTCAGGTCTTTTGGGCTACCATCCGCCTGCTTTTGCTGGCTCGAAAACTCGTCGGTGAGGTTGGACTCCACGCAGTAGTCCCAAAGCCTTCCCAAGTTTGGCGGAGGGCCGGGTGAGGTGCCTTTGTCTCTGAAGCTTTGGAGCTGGAAATGACCACTGCAGAATTGTATGGGCGTTGAGTGCTTCGAGCCTTCTGCTCCCAGTTTTCTTTGGGACTTTCTGGGCTTGGGGCCGAGAAGCTCGTCTTCCATTTGCTGCGACTTCCCGGTCAAGCGCGCGTTGATAAGTCTTGGCTGAGAATCCAGTGCCGGAAAAGCGGAGCCAGGTGTTGAGTAGGCAGGTTCTCGAGGTGCTAGATTCTACAGGTTCTAGGGCTCTGGTGCTTCAAGGACTCTGGCTTCTGGGATAAATGGTCCGTGCGACTGCGGGGGATGCTGATGACGGCGCCCAGCAGCCCAGGCAATAAGCTGTTTCGGATACAACGGCGACCAGCTTCGAGGTTCAACTTCGTAGCCGGAGATCGCTGGGACTGGCAGCTCCTTTAGAGATGTAACTAAGAATATTAGCAACAAAAAATGGCTCAACCCTAAAGCTTCTGAGCCGCAGGCTCCCCTTCGAGCTTCGCGTTTCTGATTCCGGTTATCCGACTTGCTGTGGAGACAAGGCTCAGACTTGGGCAAAGCTGCTCCAAATCTTCAGGCCCTAAAGGTTTTCACGAGCGTTACGGGGATTTCTCGTTCGTACGGATCAGTCACAACGATGAAGATATGGCTGGGTGCGAAATGACACAAACGGCAATGAACGAAAACGACAAGAAGGCTCGAAGTTCCTTTCTCTCCAATCCAATCCGTTCCAAGGTGCTCGGGGTAAAGCTGCGACAGCCGGAGCAAACGGCCCCGAGGCATCGTCAGCCAGTTCGACATGGACCAAGGTGTCCTGGGAGATTGTGCCAAAAAGCCTGATCGTTTACCCCCCACGCGTGTTCAGGCAATCACACAAACTGGCAACTGAGTGTCCGAAATCCTACAGTAAACTCGTATCAATTCGGGTGTAACCGCAGGAGCACCTCTAAACCATTTATAAGAATCAAGCGTCTGGCAGTCATAAGATTCGAGGCAGTCGCCAAAGGCCTGTCAAGGACGGGCTTAATGGGTGTGGTTGTGGAAAAGCATTGGGCCATTGGGGGGTATGTGCCTTTCACAGGGCTTCAAGCTCGAAGCTGAGTTTCAAACAGGGAGAAAGCTCAAGTATCCACGTGTTTGCGGAGCTTCACCGCCGCGCTCGGGCAATCGCTGCAATCAGGGGGAGAACCTGAACTCGAAACCAATGGGAAACCTCCAGACCTTCTTGCGCTACAGAAGTCGACGGCTCGCAGAAGTAGGCTTAGGGCTCAGGGCCGCACCAGCGCAGCACACACCGAAGTGGGGAAAATTCCCCAATCCCATGGAAGGTTCGGCGCCAAAAGCATCAGAAGGTTGTTCAAAGGAACACAGATTCTTCTGTTGCTTCTGGTCTTCTTGTCAGTTTGTTGTCATTCTTGCGCATTGTAGTCAACAGTCTCTGAGGGCCCTTTGATGTGAACCCGAAGCCCATAAGCCATAAGTATAAGATACCGGAAGTCGCTCTGCCTGCAATTATCCTCTGCCTCTAGTATATCTATCTCCGGTATCCCTAATAATCTAAACTCCAAACCCCGGCACCTGTAAGCCGTCGCTAACACGGGGGAGGTCGCAGCTGACCAAGCAGTTGGAGTTGGAGCCGCGCCAGAAGAGACTCCTGTGGCTCGAAGTCGAAGCCCAAGGGCAGAAAAACACAGGCTTCAGGGACTCTCAGGGACTCTAGGAATTCAAGTACTCTTATATATATACATATATATATATGTATATATATATATATATAATATATATATATATATATATTATATTGATAAATTGCTTGGAGGTTATGTCGGGTTTACTAGGGGCTAATCGTGGGGCTTAGGCAAAGCACATCTAGACATACGTAGCCTTCCTTGGGCCCAGGGGGGTTCAGGCCCCAACTCTCGAAGTCCCGCTACTCGAGCCGAACGTCTGAACAGATTATCAAAAGGGCCGGTCCAGAGTGGGGCTTACTTAGGGTGTGATTCCGGCAAAAAAGGAAAAAAGGGCCTTAGTTAGGGTCCTTATACGGCTCGGGCCCTGAACTCTGGAACCCTGGACCCAACCAAGGGCCCTCCACGCTTTTCCAACCTGGCCTGAACCGGTTCTCCCAGACAGTGTCTGCGCCACTGCGCTGCACCTCGGTGGCACTGAAAGGACCCAACAAAAAAAGCCAAAGACTCGAAAGTGTATATCCACGGTTGCCCAGCATGAAAGAGCCTGACTCCATAGCGAAACTGCGAAACTCTCAGGCAGTGAGGCCGTACAAACAAAAGCACAAGCTTCTAAAGAATTTCCACGGGCACAGCCACCGTTTGCTTTCGCCCCTGGCTGCTCCGCGATGTCTAATCTTCAAGAGAGACATCGGAGTGATGCACTACTTCAGAGCTTGGACACCCAAAAGAGCTTACGTTAGGGACCCGTCCAAGTCTGGAGAACTGGAGCAGAGCTTGAATCCCATTCTCACCAAGAGGCCACAACTCTTAGCAAATGCTTTTCAGGTTTATTCATTTTTTATAAAGGCTCCCACCTTAAGCAAGGAAACCCCAACTCTGCGATTGGTTAGTTAGCGATGCTAGGCCTCCAAGATGCGGCCACCCAGAACCGCACTTGCCTTCAGCAAACCTTTCTGAAATTGCGGGACCCTCTAATCCACGAGCTCAGGGAAACTTGGAGCCGCTGGCACCCTGAACCCTTCGATTTCAGAACTCTGAGATGCAGAATCATCAACTTTTGGTGCTCTGAGCCCTCTCCCCCGACCGGGTGAAACCCCAGGTAGGCCCTAGGCTTCCCCTCTTCAGGACTACGATGCCCTAGGAGACTTAATCAAGGTCCTTCGAACCCAGTTCACACTCCCAACACCAAAAGCAGCTCGAAAACCGAAAAATCTAAATTTTGGGCACCCAGAAAGAGGCCTGGCCCGGAGAGAGCTGCCACTCCATGGGTAAAAGGACGTAGTGGCTCCTCTTTTTTTGGCAAGATGGGAGGTTCCATTCGAGTAGGTCCATGCATCCGCTGTTCCATCTATATCCATCCGTTCATGTACCCACAGCAGAGAGATGAAGGTTTCTAAGAAACATATAAACACATGCTCGATATGTTAGAAATACGCTTTGCTCCGTCATGTTGTGCAGCAAGTACAAACATGGTACAATACATGACTTATATATATGTGTGTGTATGTGTATGTGTATGTATATGTATATGTATATGTATATGTATATGTATATGTATATGTGTGTATGTATAAACAATTAAAAAATACATAATTTACATAAATAAATAAATATATATATATGTTATATATATATATATATATATTCATTATACATGCACGCGTACACGTAGAGAGAGAGGCCTATAACTCCGTACTGACATGCGTACAGCAGGGTTTGGTAGCTCCTGGGCTCCCGGGGCCGATGTCGGGTGAAGACGGGGACAGAGGCAAAGGCGCGATTGGTGTTGCCTGGGAGGTTTTTGGGGCCTTGACATGATGAGTATAGGGGTGTTCTGGGATTTAGGGTTTTGGGGTTGAGGGGTTCTGTAAAGGTTCGACGCTTTAGGGTTTGGGAGTTTAAGATCTTTTTGCAGGTTTCTATAAGGGGCTCCACATCATAAGGGCCTAAGTAACTAGCTTGGGGCTCCTCTGAGGTTTCCTTTGAAGGGTTCCATCAGGGCTACTATATGGGTTCTATGATAAAGGGGCCTCAGCAATTCGAAGAGGGCGTTGGGGGCAGACGCTAAGTCTAGCGAGGAGCCTCTAGGAAGAGCATTACTTAGTTTTTCAGGCTGACAGGGCGCCTTTCAGGGGGGTCCGTTTGAAGGTTTCCTTCAGAGTTGAGGGCCTTGGGTCTTGCACCTAAAGTTTTTAATGTAAGGGTTTAGGTATAATAAGGATTAGAAGGCTATTCTCGGGAACCTCACTTGAAAGGTTCAGGGGACCGAGTAGGAGCCGCCAAGCCCCCGATCCTGGCAAGTAGCTGATGTCTCGGGGCTCACGGTGCCGAGGATTCTTCAGTACGGCCGAATTTCCGTTTTGCGGATCTCAAGAGACTACGTCACTCCTTCAGAATTCAGGAGGAAGGACCCCAAAGAGAGTCCCAAACTTGGAGTAACCCCTACATGCAAATGCGATTCAACCAAGTTGCTCGGACTCACGAGGAGATCCACATCGGGCCTTTTGGGGTGTTTAGGGTTGCTTAGGGGTTAGGGTGGTGAGTTCTGTCAAGCTGCTTGGGTTTCGCAGAAGCTACCATCGCAATCCTACACCCAATTAGACCTGCCTCGTTCAACAAAAAGCCACAAAGCAATTTCAAAGCCGAGCAACAGGGCCTGCAGTCCCCCCACGATGGACAGAGCGCTGGCTACCGCGATGACGTAGGAGCAGTCGTAGAATGGCTCCTAGGAGTTGGAATTTGCCTCGGGAGTTATGTGGCGGGGCTCTACAGTTCGTTTTGCCGCGAATTTCTGTGATGAGCGGTGTGGACTTCGTTGACATTTGCAATCTAGCTGCTGGGCTGCAAGTTGCGGCTCTGTGGACAGTGGATTCGATCAGAAACACATGGTTTAGGGAGTACGGGTTAAGGGAATGAGCGGAGGTACCAGGACTCGATGATACTGGTTGTTTGGTCCGCCGTGAGCGCGAGTGTGTCGCAAGCTCTGCGCTTACCAATTTTAAGCCTCACCCTCGGCTTTCTGAAGTTGGTTGGTGACCGTGTAAGATTGCAGTCTGCGAGAAGCCGAACATATATAAAATGCACAGATAGAGCCCAGGGAGCATGACTAAGCGCATCTTGCAACCTTCAGGATGGGACAGCATCAACTGTCCTTGTTTCGGCTCCTCTAATCCTGAGTGGCCTTCGACCTAATTCTTCGAGCCTGTTAAGACTTCAGACGCACATACTCTTCGGTATCAAACCCCAAAGCCCCTGCAGCCCTAAGGCCAACGACAGTCCCCTCTGAAGCCCTGAACCAGAAGCCCCCCGAACAAAATGAAACACCTCCAGCCGCAACCCGGAATGAAGGCTCCCAAGGCTCGGGACAGCATTCCTGGCGGTCATGCACAGTAATGTTGTGTCCGCCTGGCAGCTGAGTTTGGGGTTCACGGGTTTCGGGTTTAGGGGAGCCCAGCACCATGTGGTTCAAGATGCTTGCTTTAACTGCTTAGAAGGAGGCGATTGGCTCCTTATTACGGTTTATGGACGCACCAGCCTCATAGAGTCTCTTTGTTGTTGACTACTGTGCGGAGTAGAATTCAGCGTTTCAACCTCCTTGTGAACCCTGGGGTTCGGGTTTAGGGTATCCGAGCTTCTGAAACCATCTCGTCGTAGCACCGTGACACCCAGATCCAAACCTCAAGGCTGGTGCCTGGGCCAAGAGTAACCTTGTGTCCTCCGCCTTGCAGGCCAAAAGCCTGCCCACTACACTTATGTGCCTGAGCTGCAGTATTCGACTATTCGACATTCGTACAGATTCCCGCAGCGAAGAGCCTGATAGAGGGGGTCTTAAAAATTCCCTGTAACAGTATCATGGGGCCCAAAACCCTGTTCTGATCATCAAGGCCCCTTTTACTGCTCCGGTGGAGCATTCCGGGTCTGGCGCCTCGGATGGAGACGAGGCAAGGGCGGGTGCCCTCCGCCTGAGCCTTCTGGTATTCCTGAAGCTCCTGCCGGGCTGGGCGGCACGAAAGGAGACCAGATGTGCGGCTTGAGCTGTAGAGCTTTATGGTGAGTAAACAAACGCATGTGAGTGTGATTGTATACCTATGCATATATAGCAAGAGGCCAGAAGGAGACACCCCAAAATCAGTCAAACCGCGAAAGCACAAACCCACTTCTACCCTAAGCTGCCACTCAAGACGAAGAAGCCACAAACCTGCTTCGCAATCCCTATAAACCCTAGACCCGACCCCCCTATAAGGCTCCTGGGTGGTCCAGTGCTTCCCCGCGAGCGGGGCGAACTCCCGGTCCAGCTCCACCTGAGGCTCTGCAAGCTAGTGTGCGTTGGGTTCCCTGCATAGAAGCTTCCGGCTGAAGGGTGGCTATGCAGGGAGGGGGGGGGGGTGACTATATGTCAGGGTAGTAAAGCCTAGGCTCTTTGCGTAAGTAGGGTCCTAGGACTTCAGGCTTGAGGGCTATTAACCACGGGGCTTCAAGGATTCAGAGTGCCTGAGGACTCAACTTCAGAGGACTCTCAGTGTTGAGAGGTGGGGGCGCTCGGGTTTTCAGGCTGACAGTGATCTAGTCACTTGAAACTGCAATAGTGATCGAGGTCCCTACGAAAGATCCAGTTGGGAGGGCGCCTGTCAAAGTATGGACACATTAAGGTAGCCTGAAGAGAACGGCAGCAGAAGACGCTTTGAGACAACCGCCCGCCTGCACCCAGGGCTCCTCCCGATCTTGGACGAGGAGTCGCCGGAGAATCGGGTTGCAACACCTCGGGTTTGGGCTTGGGGTTTACAGCTCATGGCCGGCTTTGGGTTTCGAGTCCAGGAGTCGCATCGAATTTCACAAACTTCCATGCTGTAAAAACAAGCAAGAAGTTAGGTGACATGAGGGCTCTTCTCCCTCGAAAATGTGCCGTGTAGATGGGTCAAAGCAGTCAGACTCAGATTGACTTCTGACATGTGCCACCTGAAGCAGGAGTGTCTGAGACGACAGCATCCTACAAGCCCCTATTTACCCTATACCCTGAGCCCGACATCCTATTATAAGCCCCCTTCTCTAACCTCGCCACTGGACATAGGGATTGTGGACCAACTCCGTGGGCTCCATCGCGAAGAATCGCCAGCAGGGATGGGAGCCGTCGCCCGGCACCACGCAGCAAAACTCGCGCAGCAGCATCGGGGAGCTGTACAGCGCCTCTCAATTACTCACAGATGACAGAAGCCCTGCAGGCTTCTTTCTGGGGGGAGTTCAAAAGGCTGCTTCTTGGGGTTTCACGGGTTTCAGGCATCGGCTCAGCGGCTTAGCGTCCGGGCTTTGCGTCTCATCTGGCTGCACATCCGAGACGGAACTACCAAACTTGCGGCCCAGCATACCAGCACCAAGACCACCTTCACCACCATCAGCACAAGAACTGTCAGCACCATCCTCACCACCAGCTAGCACTCATTCTGTTCTCCTGCATGCTCGCCACGAGCAGGCAGCAACGACCACAAGCTGAGCAGTAGCAGAAGTAACATCGGGTCCTCGTCATCGTCCCGTCTTGCGGCAAAATCCTCCGAAGCGTTTACTATAGGGCTTCGGTAGTTGAGCCCTGAGACCCCCGGGTGCCTTTAGGAGCGTGTCGCCGACCTCGTCCGTCGATGTGGCGATGGAAGCCAGGATGTGATCCCAGCTACCTGGCTCTGGCTTTCTTGGCTTGATCATTGTTTGGGCCGATGCTTGCAGGATATGCTGGCCTGGTTCCCGACAAACCCGAAACCAGCATCCCAAACCTGCGAAGATCTACCCCGAAGGTATTGTAACCTTACAAACACCGCCTTCTGTACATGTCGCACCCTAAATCCCCAAAAAACTACAAGCTCCAGAACTTGAAACACTAGCAGGTTCCACAAGAATCGAATCCCCCCTCAAATTAAAACAGAGAAGGAAACCCGAAAGCCTCAGAGAGAAAGCCTGAAAGCCCAGCCACAGGTGTCTGGCTCCGGCGTCTCGCAACAGAAGTCCCAGGAGAAGAGGCCACCGAGGGAGACGAAACAGTCAACTCCTGACCTGAAGAGGGCTTCGGGCTTCTAGGGGGTTTAGCCTCATTAATATAAGAATATGGTTTAAGCATCTATTATATTACTATATTTATCAGAAATAGCACCCACAACCCTGTTCTAATTAAAATTGAGGCCGCTACAGTATGGCTGGCTGTGTCTCACGACCCCTGGCTTCTGGAAACTCCAACATCAACAAAACAGCGGGGACAGCGAAACAAGTTAAAACAAGCACTGTATCTATATCTATCTCAACACGTATAGCCCAATCCATTGCAGCGCTTGTTTGCTTACCATTTTCATTCGTATATCTACTTGTCAGTCCTCCGGTAAGAAAGTTTCGGAATGTCTTGCCTAGGGCCCAAGGCTTACTGTGATGACGACGACTGAAAGACTGCCGGAACTCGTCCAGGGGACAGCGGATCCCCGCAGCACTCTTCGTAGGTCAGATTTGTCCCCAGGAAGTTGGCGTGGGGGTAAAAGCAGATCTCCTCAGCACCGTGCTTGGGGCTTGCGGTTTACTGTAAAGAGCTGGTGAATGGACATCGGCCGCCCCGACCTTCATCGGAGGTAGGAGATCCTAGGATATGATCCTTCTGAGTCACTCGCGAGACACAACTTGCCCTTTTAGGCTTCGCCTTTGAAGCCCTCTACTTTCGACGTTGTGTGCCTGAAGGAATATGCCAGGAATGGGTAAGAAGCGAAACTCAAGGCAACCCCGGAAGCCGAAACCCTTCAACACAGACTCCTCGCTCATGAACCCTGTTGTATAACTGTCCTTAGTACTTTTGGTAGTGGTCGTAGTAGTCGTTGTAGTAGGAGGAGTCGTCGTCGTGGTGGTGGTCGTCGTCGTCGTCGTCGTAGTAGTATAGTAGTAGGAGTAGTAGGAGTAGTAGGAGTAGTAGTAGTCGTCGTCGTGGTGGTGGTAGTAGTAGTAGTAGTAGTACTAGTACTAGTAGTACTAGTAGTAGCAGTAGTAGTAGTAGTAATAGTAATAGTAGTAGTAGTAGTAGTAGTAGTAGTAGTAG
>CAJNJA010006651.1:0-16743 GCA_905231915.1 Symbiodinium necroappetens
GGGTTTAGGGTTCAGCGGTTTGGGGTAGGCTTCTTCAAGGGGTTTAGGTTTCAGTTACAGTTCTGTCTCGGGGGTTGCGGTTGCAGGATTGAGGGGTTCCAGGGGCGTTCGAGGGCCTCGGGCTTCCGGCTTACGGCTCAGAGTTTGGAGCTTTAGGTTTGCATTTTTATCTCGGCTTAAATGTGACAGGAAGTAGCAGGAGTAGCATGACTTGTCACAGTGGGAGTCTTGCAGCAATGCTCGTAGTGGTTGTTAAGCTCTAAGAGAACCCTGGGTGTTGGGTGGGAGCTCTCAGTTAATGCACCTTAAAACAGTCCAAAGCCGTGAGCCCTAACCCCAAAGTCCTTGCTGGCATCGAGGCAGCTGTTGGGAGCTTCTGTCTCAGCGTGAAAGGCCTGCACAACCCGACGAACCCTGAACATTCTGGGATTCTCTTCTCACTCTCGGTTTCTGAACAAAAAAGGCTGGAGGCAGACGCTTTTCGTTCCATCGTAGGTAGAGCCCCAACACCTAAACCTTAGGCGTTTACACACCATAGTAAAGCCCCATTCCCCATTCCTCTATAACTCACTCCATCCGTGCGAGTGGGAAGATGTTGAGAAACCTCTTGGTCTGTGAGGCGCTCCAGGCAACCCCTTGGAGGCGTTTCAGAACGAGTGTTGAAAAACAAAAGAGCTTTGCTGGCTAGAATACGGCTTGAGTGTTTCGCGTACTCTGATTCGATGGTGGCTATTACTGTTCCGACCCGTGTACCTTTATAGTTCCAATGTTCCTGCCCGACGTTGCTAAGGGCACGCCGGCCGGCTACGAGAACGTAGATGGAGTGTGGCGATGTGCTGCCCTCGGAGAGGAGGGTGACTCCGGGGGGGGGGGGGGGGGGTTTCTCGGACCTGGTTCGTTTTGTCTAGGCCTCCATGGTTTGGATGCGGTGGTTCTGTGGCTTACGCAGGTGTCTGCATCTCAGGCTCTGACATGAACGTCAGGGTGGATTTGCGCCTAGACGGCCACGGCCAGGATGGCCAAGCCATGGGGCCGCAGGGGCCGCAGCGCTGGACCGATCATGCGTCTCTTGGCGGGGGCAGGCTGGAGTGTTGTCTCGACGCCATGGCGACACAGCCGGATAATCTTTATGTGCAGACGAGTCAGATCCAAATAATGCTACAGTTCTTCCAGCAAGCTGGTCAATGCCGTTTGGATAGGATGCTCTTGCAACAGTGTCTCGATCTTCTAGCAGCAGCCATGCACAATCATCGACGCGATGCGCAGCTACAAGCCGACAGCTGCTGTGCTCTGCATGTGATGGCCTCGACCTTGGGAGCCAGTCTCACAGGGCTCCAGTTTGCAGAGGTTGTGAGTCAGCTCGTGGAAGCGATGAAAGCTTATCGAACGGAGCCCCAGGTGTGGAGATGGGCCGCTCGGGCCTTGGGGGAACTCACCAACATGCTGGATAAGGCTGCGCTTGAGCGCGCGGCTGCGGCAGGCGCCTTGGATCAGCTCCGGTCTCCGAGGCCGACCGACAGCGATGGAAGGTTTCAGAGACAGAACCGTGTGGCCTTCAGATTTCTACGTGAAGCTCTCTCCCATGGAGACTTGCACGCACATGCAGCTCCACGCAGTAGCACGCAGTCCAACCCGGCAGGCTCCTCACAGGATCCTCCACCCCCGGGTCCGCAGTCATCTCAAGCCCCCGAGCTCCGGCCAGCCCAAGAGGGCCGCATGAACTCAAGCACTTCCGTCTGCGGGCTCTTCGGTGAAGACCTGAAAGGTGTAGACAACCAGGCACCGGAAGGGATACAGGTCTGTCAAGCCTGTAACACGATCTTCGAGGGTCTCATGACAAATGCACCAGGCAGCGAAGAACGCAAAATGTGGCAGACAAAGCTACGGCACATTTGTGTCAAAGCAAGTGAGGATTCGCAGACGTCCGATGTGCTGAAGATGAGTGTCTTTGGGTTGATGCCGGCCGAGGAAATCGAGAATTTTCTTCTTTCTGATGACCACCGAAGGTGGAAAATAATTGAAGCACACACGGAAAGATTTCTTGAGCTTCTGGACGAGCCGGGGACACGAGTCGACCTTAAACCAGCCCCGCCGGCAGATACCGCTGAGCGGGTGCCAGTGTCTAAAGATCACCATCCTGACCGGAACCATAAGTGGAGGTCCTTGCGCCCTGTGGTTTTGGATCAGTCCATTCGGGAGCCTGCAACGAACACACCTTTTGGGCACACTGGCTACATGAAGTATTTGACACTGCAAATCATCCGAAAGATGCAATTCAACGACATCGCCATCACTGGTCAATACTACGGTGAGAAGTACACGCCAGAAACGCAAGTGCTTGAATGGATCATCAAGTATGCAAAGGAGAAAGGGGAGGAGGATCCAATGCGTGGCCTTGTAGCAATGTTCGCACCGGGCGAACATGACAGAAAAGCGGGCATCCAGACCATGAAAGATTTCAAGATTCCGAATGCTTTCCTGGATCTGACCTTCAAAGCCAGTGTTCGCTTCAAAGATACAAACTTCGTACAATCCGTGATCGATGCTGTGAAGGAGCTGGACGAAATCTATGAGGAGTGGGGCTGGCCGGGAGAACCATGGCGTGAAGATGCCCACATCAACAATAACAAGAATTTTGCCCGTGGTGAGATCTCTCTGAACTTGGTGGACCTCATGGAGTATTTGAATCTCAGAGGCGATGAGACCATGGAAAAGCAGAAGAAGGAGGATGTGGAGAAGGCTTTCGAGGCATGGAAAGCCAATAAGGCGTTCCAGCGCCGTGTTGTGGCCATCTTGGTGGAGGAAGGACGAGGTGTGGCTGACTATGAGGATTACGGCACATTGGTGAGTTGGATTCGCAAGTTCTTTCCAGAAGAAGGGAAGTACCGAATCCTGGTTCACGCGCATGCCGGAACCAACAACCATCAGGACGGCTTACTGTAGCGCTTTTTCGTCATTCTGTTCTAGCAGTGGCAGCAAGCTTACACTTACACCCTAAGCCGAAATCTAACATACTAAACCTCAAGCCCTAAACCCCTAAAGTCTATAGCTGTCAGTTTCCAGGACGTGGCGAGCCTCAAGGCCGTGAAGCATGGTGCAAACGGGATATGGGCAGCTCTGATTCTTGGACGACGAATCTGCGCAGGTTTTCATCTCTTCTCGCCCCTCTGGTCTTATATTGTACTAGTGATGCCGAGGTTTTCAACCTAAGTCCGAAGCCCAAACCTCCTAAGCCTAGAGCCAAGAATCTCTAACCCCCGTTTGCTGGCTAAAGATCCTAAACCCTCAACCCTAAACCTACCTTTGGTTAGTAGGGAATGGAAGAATGGTAGTAAATGGTACTTATAATAGTTCCCATTCCTCCATTCCCTACTAACCAAAGGTAAGTAAACCCTTAACACGTACCTTTGCCCCATCCTTGGGAGACGCAAGGATCCCTCAGGCTGCCCAGGCGGGCCACAACTCCAGCTTCGTGTTCTTGGACTACCTCCTCCACCACGGCAACGAACACGTCCTGAGACTTGCTTCTCATAAGTTTAGGGTTTAGGGTTGGCGGTTTCGGGCGCAGGATCTAGGGTTGGGGGTTTGGGGTTTAGGGTTGGGGGAATGCGTAAGCACGGCAGCGGGAGCCAGCATGCCAGTAGCAGTCGTGTTGATGAGACGATCATGAAGAGTCCTACTCAGAGCAATGCTGCAGGAAATCACAGCAATTTGCATGAGAAGAGGGTAGGGTTTAGGGTTTAGGGTAAAGTGTACCAAGCAGCAGTTAGAGGGACAACTGTGAGTATGGTTTTCGTGCCCACAGCATGATGTGTGTTGGTACGGATTGGTCACAAAAGTACTGGCAAGAAAGTAGAAGAAAGAGATTCTAGTTGCAAGGAGACACTTCTGGCTCTTCCAAGCGCTGGAATGCGCACGCCACATCTACTACTTGCACCTTTGCTGGCAAACTTTCCGCCGTAAAGCCAAGCCGTAACTTCTGCAACCTGAGGCAGAAGCCCTACACCTCTCAGCTTTCAAAGCTCTGAACCCTAAACTCCTAAGCCTAAAGCGCCCCGCGCCCCTTAACTCCAATCCCTGAGCCCTTAAACCCTGAATTGATGAGTCGCAAGGAACTTCAATACCCACGATATTCCCGACGACTGCCCAATCTGGGGCGAGCGCGTCGGGAAAGAAACCCACAGTGCCTTCAACGTTCTCATGGGGGAGACGTGGCGAAGAAAGACTGCCGATTACTACGATTTTTGGGAAAAATCGGAGACTTGTCGCGAACCAAGAGGTCGACAATCCTTGTTGGTTTAGGGTTTAGCGTTTAGGGTTTAGGGTTTTAGGGTTTTAGGGTTTCGAATGGTATTGGGCATGTGAATCATGCAACAGGGGACAGGATGAACAAATTCTAATTGTGCGTTGTCAGCATATACCATCCATTTTTGTAGGCCAAGACCGCGTCTCATCGGCGCAGGAATTCGTAAGTGGTATGGGTTGGGGTGGTCGAAAATCCTGATATTGCTTTGCCGAGTGGCTGTCGGCATGGAGGTGCTGTCGTTCTTGAACCAAGAAGCTTCGAAAGCTCTTTCTAGGTGTGCATAGGCACAGCTCGAACTTGAAAGTCTACCTCCAGCTAGCCATGACCCGAATCCAAGTTGTGAACGGCGTAAGCGCATCTGATGGTCTGAGATGTTCGGAAACACCACAGCACTCTGCAAAGGTCAAGAGGGAGATCAACGAACTGCCACAGAAGGTACATCATGTCAGGGCAAAAGATGAGGCCCGTGGAGAGTATCGCACCTCAGAGCTGCAGATGATAGGTGTTGGCTCATTTGCAGTAGCATCTGCAGCTGTTCGTGTTTAGAAGCTGGTTGCAGCCAAGATTCGATCTATGTTCTCCAACTTTGCTCGCAAGTTTCAATTCCCAGACATTACATCCCAAGCTTCTAAACCGCACAGTCGTTCCAGGATCAGTGGATATACCATGCATGCACCCTATACCTTCAATGCTTGCACTGCCGTGAGTGCCGTGGATCATCGACATGGGTGCTCGAGGCTCCGACCGAGGCCCCCGGCCTTGTATTCACGTGGAGGCGAATTGAGAATAGTCGGGGTGATTGAGGCGGGACTGCATGCAGACGCACGCATGCGATAAGTGGGTGTGCCCTCACTCCGAAGGGAACGCACCAACCGAGCGCACACTGTACACACACTCTGAGCCCTAAACTTAACCCAAAACTGTCAAGCCCAGGCATCTCGCCACTCGTTTCGGACACTCAGACCTGGGTGAATCGGATGCGCGAGGTGCCTTCGAGCCGGGGTTTGTCGAAGGGTTTGAGGATCTTGGGTTTGGGAGGGCTTTGCAACGTTTGTCAGAGTGTTAAACCCTACTCCAGGTCATAATGTCCTCAAAAGAAAGCCTTGATATGAGACCTTTTAAACCGAAATTGGGGGCCGGAGATCCTGATACCGCGAAAGTGTTCAAGTTTCCCCCACCACGCCATCTCGAGGACGTCTCATGATCGAACATGTCCGACAGCCTCTAAGTAGCCCAAGTTTGGGCGCTTTTTGCCCCTAGACTCTAATCCCTAAGCCCTAAACCCTAAACCGCTGGATTCCTTTAGGAGCGTTCCCAAAGCCAGTTCTGAGCTCTCCCGGTCAGACATGATCCAGCCTGCCCTTGTCTCCCCACCGTTTCTTGAGACCTTTCAGCGTCCATAACTTTCTGTTGCAGAGTTCACTGGATTCATGCTCCTTGCGGTTGAACAGAACTAAGCGCCCCCCCCCCCCCCCCCCCCAATGGTGTGCTGGGCATCAGTCTGGTGCTTCTTGTGGGGATAGCTGGATGCAGCACCCTAACTCCAGTCTCCAAGCCCGTCGCACCAAATCCGAAGTGGATTCAAGGCGAAAGCAGTCGAGCCCGACGAGATCGTGAATGATTACGTGGATAGGGTGAAAGCACTCGGGTTCCTTTTCTCTTATAAGTGCTCTGGGAAGCGATCAGATGCTGTTCCTACCTGATGTTTGGGTCCATGGTTTAGAAGTTTTCGGTTTCGTGCTCTGATTCTGTATCCGGGCCATAAGCCATGCTGCCAGAAAGCCAAGGTTTGCATTGATGAATGCCGGCATCCGTGTCAACTTGGACGACGAAGACAACCTCAAAACGCTGGTCAAGATCGCCAGAGAGGCGGGAGCCCAAGCCCAAGCGTCTTCTCTCCTAAAACCCTAAACCCTAAACCCCCGAAATCTTCGAGCTTTCACACATAAGCCTAAAAGCCCATGAACTAGAAATCTTAACTCTTGATCCCAACTTCGATGCCAAGCCTTAAAGCGCCAATGATGATTCTTTTTGGCCTTCTTGGTCCGGCTATGGCTGTTGAAGGTTGGAATTGCGGATGTGGCATGGACCGGCATGGATCAGTTCACGTTTTTTGTTTTGGTTTAGGGTTTAGGAGCTCGGTTTGGGGATCCAGGGGTTTAGGGCTTTTCGGTTTTTGGGTGTCGCGGGTTTGGGTTTAGTTCTTCAGGAAGCAGGGGTTTGGGCGCAGGGCTCAGGTCGCTTCGGGGGAAGGAGTGTGAGTCGATGTGTGAGTGGAGTATCGTGTCTTGCTGTTTAGGGTTTTAGGGTTTGGGGTTTAGGGGTTTCGATGGCCTAAGACTAAGATCAAAAGCACACGGTCTTATTTCCCCGTGTTCGGCTGAATGACTTATCTGTGACCTGTCAATCCTACTCCAGAAGCTCCAAAAGAGAAGCCCCAAACCCAAAGCCCTGCATCCAGGCCCAGAGAAACAAGGCGACGGAGCCCTGCGTTTGCCGACAATACGACGCCCATGAGCGGAACGCAAAGATGAAAGAACGAAAAGATAGAGGAGAAGGAGGTTGCACGTGCCTCTCTCCCAGCTACCTGAAGGCTGAGCAGCACCAGGGTAGGTGCGAGTAGTGGAATTTGTAATTCGCCGGAGAACCCCAGGACTCTCTCAGAGTTGGCAGCTTTAGCACAGGTGCTCATCACCTAGTAACGTTCGTCGTATCAGGTAGGCACAGTAGCCATGCTGGTCCTCAGAACCATACTCGTCACAGCTAACTTGAATGATGCCAGGCGCAGCGCAAGAAGCAGCCGTGGTCATGGTAGCGGCAGGATTCGTAGCCAGTCCAGCAACATCAGTAGTGCAGCAAGAATGGCAAGAGTAGCGCAACTTGTGGTAATGGTCGCAGCAACAGCAGAATCGGCAGTGAGTTCTAACACGCCTGCGGACAACAGGATCAGGACCAAGAAGGCACGAACAATACGAGTGTTCAGGCAAAACGGAGCGATCATGATGGTCGGAACAAGACTCGCAACCTCACCATCATCATCATCATCACCATCATCATCATCATCATCTTCATCATCAACAAGGACAATAGCAACATCAGCAGGACATCAGCACTGCAACCCATAGCGGCTGCGCTGCGGCTCTGGGACCTGGGACTGCTGGACCCGAAAAGGGATTCCTTTTCATTTAGGGCTTTCCGAAAATGGGGGACCCTAATATAGTACCCTAAGTAGTAGGATTCATATTATAAGGAGTCCAATGTAAGGTACCCCTTAGTTTCGGAAATTCCCATTTTCATTTGTGCCATAGGCCCTCGATTCCCATGGCAATCCGAATGGACGAAGGCTCCATGGGAAGGACAAGTCTCACATGCAACCTTGCAGATTTTTGCTGAAGCGCCTTAGAGCCGCACTGTACAACACGGGGAGGGAGGCAGAGTGGGCAAAAGCTGCTCAGTTTGTCCGGCTCGCCTTCCTGACCCGCCCTTGGGCTGAGCTGCAACGTGTCGCGCGTTTACTGTACTGATATACTACTTTAAGGCTTGGGCCTTAGGGGATTGAGGAGTGTGGGCTTTAGATGGTCAATGTTGCGATGCCCGAAAGGATAAGAGCAGGAGCAGTTACAGCAGAAAGAGCCATGGCAGAACTCTCGGTTGAAGCATGGCAGCCCCTCTAGTTGATCTCCCAGTACGCTTTGCCTGCAGAGCGCATCTCCGCCGACCACTTCTGCACCGGGACTGACTACCGTTCGCTTCGCTCTGAAAATGCTGCGCCTTGCAGTTCTCCTTTCCAACTTTAACCCTTTGCCTTGAAGAAACACAACGCCAGCCCGAGGTGCTGCAGGTTACACTGGCGAAGCTGTGTTCGCCTGCAGAACTGCCGGCGTGGTTTCTCGTTTTGTGCAGCTGTTCGGGTTACTGTCGAAGCGATTTCAGGTGGGGTCTGGGGTGTTTAGTGAGAGTGGTGTATTGCGAGGACTTCGCACTACCATCGTCGCGCCTCTTACTCTTTAGAACTTCTTGTCTGCTCACGACCACGGCTTCCACTACCTCAACACCACGACAACAACTACAACTTCTTCTACTACTACGTCCTACTGCTGCTCCTGCTACTCCTACTCCTGTTGCTACTGCGCCGGCTACGGCTGCTTCTGCTTCTACTTCTACTCCTGCTGTTGCTCCTGCTGCTGTTGCGGGTGTTGGTATCGCAAATCCACGGACAGGTGCTGTTGTGGTCAATGCCACGAGTATAGCCTTCTTTGTGCTCAGTTCTGCCTCAACCCTACAGCCCGAAACCATACTCCTAACCCTGAACCATCACCCTATTTTCGGAGCCCTAACCTCATCAGACCCTGAAGCCTAAACCCGAGGCGCATGGAAGATGGAACCTGAGACTGGAAGCTACTCGTAGCATGACGTACCCTGAAGCCCAGACCCTAAGCCTTCAGATCCTCGCAAAGCCCGTCTGAGCCTTCGGTTTAGGGCTTAGGGTTTAGGGTTTAGGGTACAAAAGCAACAGCAAGGAACTCGAAACCCTAAGCCCTCTGTTGGTCAAGGGTTGCGCAGCTGCGAATCGGGGGCTGGGGCGTGTAGGGGTCATCAGCAGCAGCATCAGCAGCAGCAGAAGCAGGAGTAGGAGTAGGAGTAGGAGTAGGAGTAGGAGTCGGAGTGGGAGTGGGAGTGGGAGTGGGAGTGGGAGTAGGAGTAGGAGTAGGAGTAGGAGTAGGAGTAGTAGCAGCAGTCGTCGTCGGTCGTCGTCGTGGTGGTAGTAGTAGTAGTAGTAGTAGTAGTAGTAGCAGCAGCAGCAGCAGCGGTAGTAGTAGTCGTCGTCGTCGTCGTCGTCGTCGTCGTAGTAGCTCTACGTCTGTTGCTGGTGCTAGCTGTACAGCCGAGGCCTGCCTTCGAAGTTCTATTCCCGTGATTTGCGCATAGCGATATCAGGTTTTAGTGATTGTTTTAGAAAAGGGGTTTCGGGTTCAATAATTCGTAGTGATTGTTTAGGGTTTAGTGGGTTTAGGGATTTTTAGTGACCGTTGGGAAAGGGGTGGTAGAGTTTCTACCACAGTCTATGGTGGCCAGTGTTATTGCCAAGAAGGAGCCTGTCTGTGCTTTCCTAAAAACTGTAGTGGCGGTGATGATGAGCAGATGACGATGACGACGATTGTTTTAACGATGATGCTGAGGATGCTGCTGCTGATGACGAGGGTCATGTTGATAAGGCTGACGATGACGACGACGAGGATGATCATCATCATGCTGCTGCTGCTGCTGCTGCTGCTGCTGCTGCTGCTGCGGTAGCAATACTGTCTGCGCGCCTAGCACAGTCTTGAGTAACGTCGGCCTGCTGAATTCTTCTTCTTGGTACCGTCAGTCACTTCTAGGACTGCTACTGCCACTCCTGCTCTTAGTACTGGTACGGCAGCAGAAGGATGACAAAACCCTGCTGCCCTTGCCAAAGTTGACGACCTTTTCTCTCGGACTTGGGTTCAGGGCTTGTGATTTGGGGGCTCGAGGGCTCAAGGTTCAGGGATCCTGCAAAGTACTTCGCCTTAAGCCGAACCGCCAGCTGTGGGCGACGACTGCCAAGCAACGCCGTCCCTGACTGGATGCACCGCGCTGGTGCACCGGGCTAGGGGGGGAGTCGGGATTGATGAGTTCAGCCAAATCCCATATCCGAAAAACCCTCCGTAGACGCCGTAGACCCTGAACACCCCAACTCCGATACCGTAGGCCCTAAAAAGCTCTGAACCCAAACCCCAGGGAACTTTCCTCTTGGGACCTGAGGCCGAATCACATCAACTCTAAACCCCGAAACAAGCCCAAAGGAGGTGACCGGACTTTGGGACTAAAAGGTCTCGGCCGGTGGGGGTTTTAGAGTTTCGGGCTTAGGGTTTTAGAGTTTCGGGCTTCGGGTTTTGGGCTTTGGGGGTTTGGGGCTTAGGGTTTTGGGCGACGTCTTGTTGCCAGTATTGATAGTAGTTACGGTGGCTTGTGTCATATCCATTGTCCGTGTTGTTGTTATGACTGTTATGAGTACTGTCAGGTGGCTGCTGCTGATGAACCGTGCTAACGAAAACTCACTTACAAGTTACACAGCAGTTTCGATATCACTGCTTTGCTGCTGTCTTCGGGGCTCACTTCATGTGGCAGTGAGGGCATACGGGATTGGCATTGAAGCCCGAAGCCATAAACCCTAAACCCTAAACCCTAAACCCCTAAACCCCTAAACCCCTAAACCCTAAACCCCTAAACCCTAAACCCTAAACCCATAATCCGGAGTCCTGGCGTTGACACGCCAGGCCCAGCACCTCGAACCCGAACCACAACAAGCATGTGAAAGAAGAAATCGAGGCTTGTTGAAAATAGGGTTTAGGGTTTAGGGTTGCCTTTTCCTATGTTCCTATTATATTAAGGACCATGGTCTTATTAGTTTGTGGGGGGTTCGCATTGCTTGTTGTCCGAAACTGCCAAATCTCAAAGGTCATAAGCCAAGACTTACGCCCTGAACGTAGAGGGTTTCCAACGCCTACGTCCCAAAACCCCTAAACCCCAAACCCTTGCACATCCCGGGCATCAAGCCATCTCCCACGAACCCCTAAACCCTAAACCCTATTGGAGCCCCTGGGCCCCCAAATCGAAGGTGCATTGCATGGCTCCTTTCGACGTGTGGGGCCCGAATCTGCTTAGGAAGCTGTCAAGGTTTGGGGTTTGGGGTTTAGGGTTATCCCTGAACCCTTAAGCCCTGAAACCCAAGGGAATACTGAACCCTAAACCCGAAAGTCTTGAACCGTAACAAGCACAATATGGAAGCCTCAAAAGTTACCAATATTATTCCGTAGAGTTCCTTCTCGTGATTATACTCTAAAAGGAGCCCAAAACCCTAATCTAATTTCTTCAAGGCCCCTACATTAAGTCCTCGAGCCTGGGCCCTAAAACCTTCAGGCTTTTGGGCTTCAGTCGAGTTTCTGGTTTAGGGCTTAGGCTATTATGGATCTAGAGCTTACGGCTGTCGTAGGGTTAGGGTTTAGGGCATAAGCAAGGTTGTTTGGGTTAAAGGATTTCACGGACGGTAGTATTTGTAAGGTCTCTGGGTTTCTGAGATAGTGCATCGCGACAGGCAATCATGCGAGGGAGGCATTCCGTAGAAGTCGCTGTGCATTTCCCAAGCTCTTAGATTGGCAAGGTTCTCCCGAAACACTAAATCCCAGAACCCCTAAACCTCTACACTCTAAACTCTAACCTTACCTCAAAACCTCTTCTAAACCCTTAACCCAACACCCTAAAATTCAAAGTCTCAGATCCAAAGCTCTCCGGACGAAATGATATTCAGCCATGCAAGCAAGCGACAGAGACAGGGGTTTTTTCAGTGCGTAAGTTAAACAGATCTAGTCTCCCAGAGGTTTGGGGCTTTTGGGGTTTGGATCTGTGTTACTGCTATATCCCCAAGGGTTCCTTACTATAGCTATACTATAATGTACCCCACACCCCATTCTAGTTAAAAGGGCCCCTAAACTACTCGCTTTCTCCGAAACTTAGTCAGAAAACCCCAAGTGCAGACAAGGCGCATTTTTTCCAGCCAGGGTTGGTTGTGGCATGTAGGATTCAGGATTTGGGTTCGCAGGAGTTCGATGTGCCATGCTTGATGTAGGGGCCTAAATACTTACCAATACTATTCCTGGGGTTCCTTACTATACCTGTAGTTTAACATACCCCAAAGCCCCATTCTAGTTCTTAAGGCCCCTATATTATATCAATCGTCCTACATCTTGCAGCCGGCAGCACCAAGACCCAATCCCACCCGTGAGTTCCGCGACCTTTGCAGTCCCTCCTCTCGTCCCTTCCCAGTAGCCCTGAAGCAAAAAGGCCTCGAACTCCAAAGCCACCAAACCCTAAACCCTAAACCCTAAACCTTAAACCCTAAACCCTAAACCTTAAATCCTAAACCCTAAACCCTAACCCCTGAAACTGTTCTCTACACCGAGGTAGATCTTTGCATGCTGAATTTGTCGACTTGTTACGTGGCTCGCGCCCTAGATGCCCAGGAAGCAGAGGTTTCAGATCTTCTCGGCTTTTTTTGGGCTTAGGGTTTAGAGTTTAGGGCTTAGGGTTTAGGGTTTAGGGGTGGGGTTGAAGGTTGTGCCCTTAACGCTGGAAGCCTCACGCTTTCACCCTCAGTTTCCACGACATTTGAACCGGGTGTCTCTTCCTGATTTATATCCTAGCCCAAATGACAAGTATATCGCCACCTTAACACCCCTGAGCTCCGAACCCCAAGCCCCCTCCTGAATAAAGCTACAAAGCACCGCGCCCTGTGGTTGGCAGTCCCGCGTTTGAGGGTTCGGGGTTCAGGGTTTGCGGCTCAGGTTTCCGCGTTCAGGGGGTTTTTAGGTGGGGTTTCGGGTTTTTGGGTTTTAGGCTTTGCGGTTGATCAAAGTTTACGCTTAAGGATTTGGTGCTTAGGGTTTCGGTCGCACTCGAGCCAAGCCAACCGACGTGTAGATTTGTAGCATCCTTCAACATCTTGCCTACCCCGGCTGTGCCCCTGTAGACACGGACCCTGCACCTTACAGATTTAACTATAATCTTCCCAGCCCCACTGGCTGCAGAAGCACATTGTTCCTAACAAAAGTAACATGCTGACCCCGACTCGAAAGCCTCGGAAGGTCATGGGCGACACGACCTGCGACTTGGGTTGTAATTCTCCCTCTTACGCCGCTTGGAATGCAAGTTAGCAAGGCGAGGCCTCAATTCCTATCGCTGGCAGCCAGACGGACTTCTGCGCATAGGGGTTTCGATTCGGGCCAAGCCCCTCCACCACCCTGGGCCAAAACCTGAGGCTGCTACGAACCCCTCGCCATAGGGCATTGAGGTTTTTGCATAGCTCTAGGCCCTATTAATACAGAGCCTATGCTGCGGCGAAGCATACCACGAGTTTCTGGAGGTCTGGGGTCTTGTTCGATTGCTCTTGGAGCAGCCAAGACGCTGCACAACACCAAGACAGATGCCTCAATGCTTGTTTGTATGCCATCTAGGTCCGGTCCTCGATGTTAAGGGCTTGCTGCAAGCACTGCAACTGCGCTACCCTCTTGCAAGCGTCCTTTGACATCCGACGAGGCCTGATGCCATCCACATGCAGTCCATATCGTGCCTAGGGTCTGTATGCAAGCCTGTAAGATGATCAAAAACCCAGACTACTCCTGATGCCCAAATCCCACACCCTCATCCGCAAGCCGCAAATCCTAGGTGAACATGACCCTAAACCCTAAACCCCCAAAGCCTTAGACCCTAAACCCCCAACCTCCCCTAAACCCTAGACCCTAAACCCCAAACCCCAAACCCCCCTAAACCCTAGACCCTAAACCCCAAACCCCCCTAAACCCTAAACCCTAGAGACCCTACACCCCAAACCCCAAAATCCCCCAATCCTATACCCCAAACCCCCAAAATCCCCCCAAGCCCAGCCTTTCCAAGACCAGGCCGGGGTGGCGACCACCGCCTTTTGCCCGGTCTGGCGCCCAGCTGCTGAGGGCCTGGGCCAGGGGTTTCGGGCTTTTGGGGTTTAGGGTTTCGGGCTTTTGTGTGTTGGGTTCTGGGGTTTAGGGTTGAGAGCTTTTGGGTTTGGTTGTTTGGGGCTAAGGGCTTTTTGTGTTTTGGGTCTGGGGGTTTGGGGCTAAGGGTTTAGGAGTTTTAGGGTTGCGCTGAGGGCTTTTGGTTTTTGGGTTTGGGGTTGCAGGTGAAGGGATTTAGGGTTGAGGGCTTTGGAGGCTCTGAGAGCTGAGCCGGCAATGGTTTGGCGTGAGTTTCGAAAGCGGGTTTTGGTTCTTAGACTGTTATGACTTTTTGGGGTTTGGGGTTTAGGGTTTGAGGGTTTAGGGTTTAGGGTTTAAGGTTCCGAGTGCAGTGTTTTGCTTGGGCCATGTCCGGTTCGAACGACGGCTTATGTGTTTCCCTCGAAAACATACTGTTAAACTCAGGGAGCACCATGCAGTCATCGTGAAGAGGACATGCCAGGCATTCTTGGCACAAAGAATTCCACTGCAACAAGCCCAAGCCCCTGGCGTCCGACGCCACCCAAACCCTGTAAACTAAGCCCTAAATCCTAAACCCCAAGCCCGAAACCGTAGGCCCTAAACCCTAGTAACAGAAGGCCTAAACCCTCAAACCCAAGCTCGAAACCCTAAACCCTGAACCTTAAACCCTCAACCCTCAAACCTTCTGAGGTTTAGTGAGGGTTTCTTGAAATCGCGGGTCTCTTAACGATCCTAGTGTATTTCTGGACTTATTCGGGTTCAGAGTGCTTCCCCTCGACAGCTGACACTCTTCATCTGCACTTTCCGCTGTATTCAGCAGTCGTGCTCGGCCTTAAACTCTACACCCTAAAATGTATACCCTGTACCATACATGATAAACCCCTTGGGTCCCGACCGTAGCCCGGCGTCCCACCGCTTAAACTTAAAAGCCTTGAAGTTATGTGCAAGGATTTTGAGAGCCCAAACCCCCAACTTAAATCTCCCAGAACGCAACCTGAGGCATTGGGTTCAGAGCTTCTGCTTCAGGATTTCGGAGAGAGGGAGACAGGGTTTCTGACTCCCTAAACCCTAAACCCCTAAACCCCTAAACCCTAAACCCTAAACCCTAAACCCTAAACCCTAAACCCTAAACCCCTAAAACCCTAAACCCTAAACCCTAAACCCTGGACTTCCGTCTTTGGCGTTTTCAGGGCTTGGGCTTTTTACAGCGTTTAACTGAGGACTTAGGACTTCCATTAGGGCCTCGAGTGTTTCATGCGAAGCCCTAAACCGCAAACCCCTAAGCCAAGAGACCCTGCACCTCTGGTTTAGGGCTTGGGGTTTAGGGGTTTAGGGTTCAGGGGCCCGAGACCTCTTCAACCTTCCCCGGGCGCGCACCCTAAACCCTAAACCCTAAGCCCTAAACCTTAAACCCTAAGCCCTAAACCCTAAACCCCAAAAGCCCTAAAAGCCCTAAACCCTAAAGCCCTCATTTAGAGAACTACCCCACCTTAGGATGGCAACACGGACCCCTTCGAGCCTTTGAACTGGTCCATGCCCGTGTGTTTGCCGAGCCCTTTGCCTCGGAAAGAGGGCTCCTTTTGGGGATTGGGGTTTAGGGTTTAGGGTTCTTTTTTAGGGTTTTGGGGTTTAGGGTTAAGGGTTTGGGGTTCTCTTTTTGGGTTTTGGGGTTTAGCTAAACCCTAAAGCCTATACCCCTAAACCCTAATCTTGAGGATTGAGTTTATGTCCTTTTCCACTTTGGTTCCGTCGCATCCAGGGCTTTAGGTTTAGAAAGTTTACGCTTTGGGCGCGGGCTTAGGATATAAATGGGGTTAGCTATACTTATAACCCAAATTAGGGGACTTATACCCCTTATAAAAACAACATGAACCTCCAGGTACTACGGAGCTCCCATGAAACGGGTCAGGGAGCCAGACCTTGAAACCGTGAATCGCGAAACCCCAAGCCTTAAATCCATAGCTTCAAGATCTAGGACATTTTCAGGTGGGCAGTGACCGTTATAGGACCTATAGGAGCCTTAAAGGAAGGTCTATATACCTTATAGACGCCTTATAGAAGCCCTATATACGCTAAACTCCCCATATGTAGTGAGCCTTAAACCCGTGATGCTGAACCCAGAAACCCCAAACCCTCGACGTGGAAATCCGAAATCTGAGACACGAGCCCCAAAAGCTTAACCCAGCCAGGAAAACTAAACCGTTCGCCAAAATCCGAACATCCAAAAGCCTTAATTCAAAACGTTTCACAAACCTATTACCCTAACTTCCAGGCCCTAGGCCATTGAACCCTGGGCGCTAAACCTTAAACCCCAAACTTTAACCCTAACCCTAAGCCCTTGAACCCCAAGCTAAGCCTTTAAACCCTAAACTCCTAAACCCTAAGCACCCTTCTGTGGGGCCTGGGGGGGCCGCAGACTGCGATGCGCGCACGCCGGTGCCGGAAGGCCTTTCCACCGCCTTCAAATTAGGGTACTGAAAGGTTAGGTTCCACAGCGGCTTTCTATGGGTTTCAGTTGGGGTTTAGGGTTTAGGGATGAGGGTAGGGGCTTAGGGTATAAAGGGTTTTTCATGGGCTGAGGAGTTAGGATTCCATAAGCGTTCTGTCCAAAAAGGGCTCTGTTCGATAAACCAGGGTTCTGCTGTTTGTGCCAGCGCTCCACAAGGCATTTAAGGCTTCCCTGCTTTCTTGAGCAGTTCAAGAAAGCTGTACCAGTTCAACATGGGGGCTCTTTAAGACTGCAAGGACTGTTCAGGATCTTCTTTGCGGGTGAAGAATTTAGGGTTTGGTGATAAAGGATATAGCCCTAAACCCTCAACCTTAAACCCTGAACCCTAAACCCCTAGCGGGTTCACTTTCCGGGGTGGTTTTTGCTGCATTTTTTTGTCTTGTTGCCTGCCCCTCTCCTTC
>CAJNJA010006652.1:3521-16742 GCA_905231915.1 Symbiodinium necroappetens
GTAAACAGAGTTCAAAGGTTGTTTCCGAACCAACCATCATCAAAAACCCTTGCTAGCAAACTCCAATTGCCATACCCCCTTAGGGGGGTCCCCCTAAATCATAATTCATTCATGATCAATCTCAGGACTTAGGGTTAAGTTTAGGGTGTGAGGCTCAGGGTTGAGCGGTGAGATCATAGTTCATACTTGCTGTTGTAATTGAACACTGCTGATGATCATGAGCAGAACAGAACCAGATTCGCAAGCAGAGTCTTGATGAAATGGGCTCAAAACAGCATGGGCGACAACGGCAGTGGCAAGCATAACGGCAAGACAGAGCCGTCCAAGCTGTATTCAAGAACTTCTTGCCATGATTCCCTGAACCCTCGGCCCTGAACCGGCTCTCCTGGCTTCCCTGGCCTGAGTCTTATTGGTATCATCCGCCAAACAGAGAAGCCTGAACAATGAGAATGGCTACGAGGGCTATGCTGCAGTCGAAATCAGGAACCCTAAACAAACAATGTTTACAAGCATTCGGGAGCGATGTTCACTGGCCGAAACCCGGCGTCCTCTGCTCCATATCCTGGTTCTCCTTGCGGAGCTTCTTGAGCCTCAAATATGGGGTGTTCGGACAAGGGCTTTGCAGCGTAATGCGCAGGATCCGGACGGATCCACTGCACCCACCCATCCATCCCGTAGGGTTTAGCGCTTATGAAATCAGGCCGGTGTTCATGTAACAGCAGTTTCGTGGACAGCTACTGTTGATGGTATAAATCCTGCATTACCTTAAGGACCCTAAACTATGGGAATTATGGTATACTCCTTATTATGGTATTGCAGGATGTATCTCTGTACTGCTCAACATTGAGACTTCACGGCCCCTCACGGCAGTAAGAGTCATCAGCCCACTCCAGAAAACAATCAGTCCTGTACTCCTTACCCCTAGTGCCCTAGAGTTTTGGGCAATGCTCCCACGACCCCTTCAACCCAACACCCATAACGCGAACCTACACCACAAATCCTTGAAGTGCTGAGTTGTGGAAACCGAGCCGCTGTGACAGAGCATCCTCCAAACGCGCGTTCACGGCTTAGGGCATATGTGTCAGTCAGTTGGGGCGTAGGGTTGAAGCCAGTATTTTATGAGGGCCCGAAGACTTAAATTAGGCTTACTTTCGGGATTACTATGATATCGGCCATGGCATGGGTTAGCAGAGGGGTTCTATAAGGTTTAAAGAATAATTACGTAGCATTACGTTATACCATGATTGTATTAAGGAAGCCAGTAGTACGCAAAGGGAATTTAATTCACAGCAGTGGCGCAGCTCTACCTCAAGCATGAGGCCACACAAGGCGGATCTCCAGAAGAGCGCCAAGTAAGTATTGCAGATTGGGGGGGTCGAGGCTCAGAGTTTAAGCTTCAGTTTAATCAGAACCCTGCCCAAAGCCTCCTATGTTCAGGCCAGATACACCATACCGCTCAGTACATCTTCAAGCCACCAGGTCGGAATCCAAGAGGTATGCTGCACTGAGACTGTAAATGTGATGTTTGTGTCTGGGCTTCGGGCGTTTATAGGGTTGCTACTCTGTACCGTCTCTTTTCCCCTGGCTTAAACCAGCTTAGTCGTTGTTCGAAAATCAAGAAGCCATAGGACAGAAAACAGTACCCGCAAGATTATAAGGCGCCCTAGACCCGAAAACACCTCAACCTCCCCCCCCACACACCCAACTTCCCTCACGAAACTCCCAGAACCGGTGAATGCTTCAACCTTAACCTGCATATGGGTAGTTCTCTAAATTAGCTTCCCTTTTTTGGGTCCCCAATATAGTGCGGCACTCTTATAAAAAGGACCCTACAAGGGACCCTGATTTGGAAAACTACCCATATGTTATAGAACTCATTGTAAAACCTAAACCCTAAACCCAGAAGCCCTAAACCCTAAAGAACGAGTCCTGCAGTTGCTGCTCAACCTGTGACTTGGCGGCAAGTGCCTGTTGGCCTCGTGGGTGCGGGCTTTGGGTCTTAGGGTTTTGGGGCAGGGTTTTAGGGCTTTGGGGCTTTGGGTTTCAGGATTTCGGGGCTGAGGGTTTAGCGTCTTAAGTTTCGGGGTTTACAGGGGTTTGGCATGGGTTTATGAAGGCTTTATCGGGGTTTTACTCGGATTTGACGAGGACACACTCGGCTTGTATAAGGCTCTGTTGGGATTTGGGTTGAGATTGAGGTTTGAGTTTGCGGCTTACAGTGTTCATGCTTTCGGCATAGGGGGGTTGGGCTTTGGGTATCGGAGGTGTCAAGCTTCGGGTGCTGCCTTAGGGGCTTAGCTGAAGCATGTCTCGCGCTGCAAACTCGGAGGGTCTAGGAGTGTACCAAACAAAACTTGTAAGAGGTTTGGGCACCAGAAGTTACTGCAGTTTTGCAGCAAACGGCTTGCAAGCTTCAGCTATGCAGTGTTTCGGAGACAGGAACGGTTATGTCCCAGCTTGCACCCGATACCGCCCCATGTTGTAACGGTATCGCTACCATAAAAAATCCGATATAACAAAATTCTACAAAGAGGTTGGTTGAGAAGTTGTGCAAGCTACCGTCTCAAACAGGGAGCCGTACTATTCCCAAAGGCGGAAGTCGCAAGAGTGGCTGACCCCCAAACGACGAACAGCAGGCTGTCGGGCTTAGGGTTTTAAATTGGGTTTAGGGTATTGCGGCTTGACTTCGAAGTCTGGGAATTAGAGCTCAGGCCGAGGGTTCACGTCCCGGCTTGCGGATGAATGCATCGGCTGGAATATGTAGGATGGGACGGGAGGTAGATGTGTGGAGCTTCAGTGCTGGACTGCTTCTCCGTTCTGCAGGAACCCATCACCTCTAACCCCAATCTTACACCTGCAAGAGCCCTGCACTCCGGAGCCACAAAGCTCCTACATCCTAAAGCCCTATACCCTAAACCCTAATCCCTAATGATGCTCATCTCTGCTTCAAAGGCGCTCCGCTCTTCTTCCGCCTTCTGAGCCTTGCCGGTTACTCGGACATGCAGCAGCAGTAGTGGTGCCAGTGTTACTCTCACTACCTTTCTTATTTGATGTTCACAACTATGGCGTCTAGGTTATACGCTCGGAACCCTGTCTACCCTGAACCCTAAACCTTTTCCCCTAAACCCTAAACCCTGAACCCTAAACCCTAACCCCTAAACCCTAAACCCTGAACCCTATAAACCTTTTCCCACCTCGCGCCACCGGTCCAGGGCAGCAGCCGAGGCAGCAGTGAGGCAGCGCTAGCAGGGCTCTGCTTGGGAGGTTTGGGGTTGAGGGCTTAGGTTCAGGGTTTAGGGCTTGGGGTTTAGGGTTTTAGGGTTCAGGGTTTGGGGCCTAGGAGTTTATTAAGGTTAAAGGTTTAGGGGTTTGGGGGCTCGGGGTCAGGTTTTGGCTTGCCGTTTAGGGCTCCTGGGCTTGTGGCAGGTATAAAGGCGTAGGGCACTTATCGTCGGATTCGAGGCTTATAGGTTCCAGCATTTGGGGCTTGATTGTGCTACGAAGTATGTGGGTAGTTCTCTAAATTCGGTGCCATTTTTAGGTCCCCAATATAGTGCGGCACCCTCATCAAAAGGACCCTAAAAGGGGACCCTAATTTAGATAACTACCCATGTGAGCCCTGCACTCCAACTATAGAGCTTCTCTTCTGCAGCTCCGTCTCACTTAGGGCTTCCGGGGTGCTGGTGGCTGGGCCAAAACTCATCTCACCCCTTGAGCTATTGAAAACAGTATTTTTGCATAGTCTCTTAGTATATCATAGCATAAAGTGATATAAATGTAATCAAGATCAATTAAAGTATAGTATAGCACGGTCCATCATAGTATGCTATCTACGGCCAATGGCCACGCTTCATCGGGATTGCTTTTGCACTTCAGCAGAAAGCTGTCGGCTAAGTTTGCTACCGTGGTATTTGTCGTCACTGATTGACTGGCAGATATGGTGGCCGTCTTCTTGACCCAACAAGTCTGGTTGATGGCTTCTTCCTTAAACTTTGCAAGTGGTCGTTGTTGCTTTTAGCTGATACTTGTGCGTATAGCATGAGCACAGGAGCAATGAGATGCAAATAGGTTTGCTTTCCATAATTATTGATAGCTCGTCTGTGCTCATCCATATCAGCCTTAGGTACTGCTGACTGATTCTGCCCGGCATCACGCAGGAATCTGCAGTATGAGATCATGCGGCAGCAATACCAGGGTATGGTTGCTTGAGATGTCCGTTTCATATGAGTCATCTGACTGAGCACCGTTTTCTGCTGTGTTAACCCATGCCCCAGGGCCCAGGGCACACACAAGTTTTGCTGCTTCTATTTCTGCACCCTAAACCCTAAACCCTAAACCGCAATAGGATCAAAGCCTTTCCTGTCGGTCTCCCGAAGATGCGCACAGCAGGGACAGGCAGTTCACACCCTTGTATATCCCAAAGGCTCCATGTACCCATATAGTATATACTTAGGCCTTAAAGGGGTTCCTATATAGGTACTTTGGGGTCTAAGTATATACTATATGGGTACATGGAGCCTTAGGGTGTATATAGTCTGTACATCTCCATACCACAGACCTTCTTTTCTGGTGAGACGGTTAGCCGAACCGAAGGCAATCGTATGAGCCCTGATACTCCTTGCTTTTTACCCCTAAAGCTCAATTTATGTAGGTAGCTCCTGGATTTGAGGCTGCTGTGTTGCACTGGGCTCGAGCAATTTTCACACTCAGCTTCGCAGTTTGACGCCCCGCTCCGACGCCCTGTGCTTGGCGGAAACATGCGTTTCCACCCGCGCAGAAATCTTCATGGGGCTTCCCGGAGCATCCCACCCACTTTTAACCGTCAAAGAACCCCAGCTGAGCCAAGAATCCAGCCTGCATCAACCCAGTCTGCCGCCGCACGACATCCAGCCTACCTGGTGCGGAGAAGATAGGAGAAACCAAGCACCGGACAATTTTCGCAATACGATACAAGTTACCGTCACGGTTAAAGTAAGGCCGAGAGGCAGCCACCGTCGTTCAAAGCAGGTGGCATCTTCGTGGCCTGCGATGCGTCCTGGCCAAAATTCTCTGTGCAGGGCAGGTCCAGCAAAGAGCAGCTAGGGCGTAGGGCTCAGAGCTTAGGGTTCAGGGTTTAGAGTCTAGAGTTTAGGGTTTAGAGTTGAGGGTTTAGGGCGTAGGGTCTAGAGTTTAGGGTTGAAGGCACAGGCTTTGAGTTTAGGGTTCAGGCTTTAAGGAGCAGGGGTTGACTTCTCCTAAAGCATTTACGAAGCACACAGAGAGCTATTTAGCGGAGGCAGTTCGGCAGTTCCGCACCTTTCTCCCGGTCAGCCGCTTTCGGACGGCTTCCCTGGCAGTCTTAAATCCTAAACCCTAAACCCTAAGCCCTAAACCCTAAACCCTAAGCCCTAAGCCCTAAACCCTAAACCCTAAACCCTAAGATATAAACCCTAAGCCCTAAGCCCTAAACCCTAAAGCAAAGCGCAGTCCTCCTCAAAGCCGAAAACCTCCAGACGGAGGCCTCTGCTCGACGGAAGGGCATAGTGGGATCGGATTCTACAAGATCTGCCAAGACATGATGAAAGTAGGTACGTACATGCCTATACCGGGACCACTGTCGCATCCGATGCGACTGCAGCCCGTTGCGAATGCCGTCATGTGTCTGAAGTATCCAGAAGCTTCAGTGCTGTTGAATTTGAGGCTGAACCCAAACCAGTATGCAACTCCACATCCTAAGCCACCTAAACACTTCAGGTACAAAGACCTGCATCCACACCCAGAACTTTCAAGAAAACCTAAACCCTAAACCCCCAAACCCCTAAACTCTAAACCCTAAACCCCAAACCCCTAAACTCTAAACCCTAAACCCCCAAGCCCCTAAACTCTAAACCCTAAACCCCTCCAAGGGACCGCCCCCCGACTCCCTGACCGGTGCACCTGCATGCGCGTGCCACTCCACTGGGGTGAGCCGCAGGAGCCGGCAGAGCTTCTGTCCCGGTGCCTTAAAGGACGAATTTGGGTTTAGGGGTTGAGGGGTTTAGGGTTTTAGGGCTTTAGGGTTTTAGGGTTTAGGGCTTTAGGCTTTTAGGCTTTTGGGGTTTAGAGTTTAGGGCAAGGGCTTCATGGTTTTGTGGTTTTAGGAGACCGAATGCTGTCATCGGAGCTCCAGACTCTGAGTGGCGTGGTGCCTTGCGTTTTGACCCGGGGGCCGAATCGGGGTCAGGGGTCCTTGCCACAGTTTATATGGATGGGTTAGGGTCCCTGTTTAATTTAGGACCCCAAGATAGTACGGCACCCTTATAAAACGGACCCTAAAGGGGACCCTAATTTTTGTGAACTACCTATAAACTTTTATTGAGTAGGCTGAAGGTCTTGTTGCTGACGGCCTGAAAAGGACCCTCGGCGTTGTTTGAACTTGCATTGTGCAAGCTCAGAAGATGCGCCTCTATCTGCAGAGGGTCCTCGCCGCTGATTGCAAAGCCAAGATGCCCAAAGTGACTGGTACTGCACCTGGCGTGCAAAGATACGGAGGGATCCCCACGACAGCAGCAGGATACCGTTTGGCCTCGGACTGTTGGAAAAGCCTACAACCCTGAAACCTAAACCCAAGCAGCAGCTCTACCACTTGTTTGGATCAATGATCTGAGCGATGAGCGTCAAGAGAATCATCTCGAATCGTCGTCGATGTTACTGCGCTGCAGCAATCTACGTCCATCTTTTCAGAGGATTGTCGAAATCCCTCGGATCCATGAAACCTAATCAACCCACAGAAGAGCAGATGCCGCCTGGTTGGCAGTCTCCGGGCCCTCGAACAGTCGAACCTGCAGAGATGGACCACTATCATGGTACCAAGCTGACATATGATGACCAGCCGACAGCACAACTAAATGAACACGATTACTACTGCAAGCAGCAATATCTCGCAAGTCGTAGGAAGCAAGCATGGTAGCACATCCTAAAACCAACAATAGAGCAATCTAGCAGGTTCAAGGTGCCGGTTCTCATACAGTACAGTATAGAATATGTGGAGGTTGTGTACAAGAAAGGTTCCGTTGCACGGTCCTTCTTCTCGCAGGCTGCCATTTCAACAGGCACCTTCTAGAGAATCCTTGCTTCAAGCAACCTCCACATGGCTATCTAAATTCCTCTTCCCCCCTCCAAGAAGCGAATTGACCTCTAAAATCACCCAACTTAAAGGACCCAAAGCTCTCAGTGTATACGTTTCAAGGCTTAGGGTTGGGGGGCTAAGGCAGGATAAGATATGATAGTACAATATGCAATAATTTACTAAATGTTGTAAAAATACATAAGATGATGAACAATGTAATTTAAGGGTTCCGGACCCGCCTTGGGCTTCTCGGGGTCGCCGCCACAAGTGAAGGGCGACCAGTGCTTGCCATCCTCCCGTGCTGCCGCCCCGAAAAAGAGAAGGGACTGCACTTCACCGGGAACTTCGGAAAAAGAATGCCGATAGAAACCGGAAGTGCTGGGAGCTGGGATCTTTGAGCAAACACAGCAGGATCCGCAATAGACATGATTGGCCCCTGGATACGACCAGCAGGGCTCCCTAATGCAGGCCACCCGCCCGCCCTTGCATGTCGAGAAACTACCCCTTCGAGACTCCAGGGTCTGCAGCAAGGGTAACAGTTGCCTCGCGAGACAACCAAGGGCTTACCTGTAGCCTCCGTAGTCCGTAGTCGTTTTTCTGGGTTACATTCCAGGACCCAATTGCAAAATTGGCTAAACCGTAAAAGGAACTGCAATGGAGACGTTAGGCAGGGTTTGGGACTCATGGACGATGTTATAGAGGCTTCTCCCGAATCAGCCCGCCCAGAAACACAAAGCAGAAAGTTTCCATCTTGAGTCCAGGTGCCCTAAACCCTAAACCCTAAACTCCTAAACCCTACTCCCCAAAGCCCTAAACCTGCCTGGCTGCAGGAGATGGTGAACTTTGTGACCCACTGATCCTCCAGCTTAAAGATTCCGGAGGCCTCAGATCCACGGAGGCGCGTGGTCGGAGATGCGCTGCTTTCGCGAAGCTGAAATAAGTCTCTTACTGGTAGCTGCTGAGTTCCTGAGCCCCAAAAAGTTCAACTTTCGGTTCTATAGGGGTTGTGTAAAGTGTACTCACTCAGCTGCTAAGGCTTTTACAGCCCACACAACTCTGATTCCTTGCATTTGGACTTTGTTGCCATGTGAAACGTTACCGGGATGTGGTCTGACCGACCTAAGCCGTCACAGTAGTTGCCCATAGGCTCCAAAGTACTTCCTTTTTGGGGCTACCTTATAGGATCCTAAATACGAACCCCCAAAAGGAACTACTTTGGAGCCTATGGTTGCCTCTCAGTGATGGAAATCTTGACTTTGCGACGCAGATGGCGTGATCTTCAAACGAGGTTTAATTGTTGCAAGGTGTAGCAATAACAACAACAGACTATTGACGCACCCATACTTAGCCATAATGCCGAAACCATGGTAGTTGCGTGAATGACAGGCCAGGCAGCCGACTCGGTGTCCAACTTCTTCCGAAGAGCCAGATAGCACAGCAGCCTGAATCAGAAAGCAAAATCCTAAACCCCAAACCCTAAAGCCCCAACCACGGAGGGAGGCAAAGGGTCGCGAGGGTTTATTAGGCTCAGGGAGGCTCTTGAAAGCTCAGCGAGAAGCAGGCTGCCTTGGTTCAACGGCCTAGGAAGTCTCAGGAACACCCGAACTTCGAACAACAGAATAAGCTGGCAGTCTCAACGCCCTAAATTCCGAGCCCCAAAACCTAAACCTTATCTATAACTATATGTATGTATGTGTATATATAGATATAGATATAGATATAGATATAGATATAGATATAGATATAGATATAGATATAGATAGACTTAGAAATATGTAGCTATTTATTTATCTATTTTAAAACAGTTGAAGCTTTCTCATCACCAATACTTCAACCCCTTGTCACCATCTCTGCTTTTCTTCCTAGAGGCCTTGTAGAGTTTCAGGGTAAGACATGGTGAGATGCTCCCTAAAGCCCCAAGATCCTAAACCCTAAAACCTAAACCCTAAACTCGAAGGCCCTACACACACCAAAAACACCCAATGCCAAGACCTGAATTGCAGCACTGGAGGGTCCGGAGGGCTGGGGATCGCCACTTCATGCATGCACCGGGCTCCAGAGTTCGATTCGGATCATAAGGGGCCTCTTTAGACTTTCTATCTTCAAGCGGCTTTGAATGTTAGGTTTCAGGAAGATGCGAACATGCGCAGGGTCTGGGCCTGATCTTTCATTGGGGTTCAGGGTTTAGGGTTCAGGGGTTTAGGGTAGATCGCATGGTTTCCAGACTGGGCAATGGCTAGAACAAATCGCAAGCATCCTTCTCACACACGGCGCAGTGGACAAATGCACAAACATGGGGTCAAACTGATAGGAACATAGTATATCGAACACATGCTGCTGAGCCATGCAGGCCCATATCCTAAAAGCAGAACGCGTGCGCATAATTTCAACACCAAGTGTCCGTGACACTTATCACATCATCAGCATCATCAGCACCAGCAGCATCAGCAATAACATCATCAACACCATCACCGTCGTCGTCAGAGTTTTCGTCACCATCGTTATCACTTTGTTCATGAGTGTCATCATCCACCACAGTCGTCATCATAATCATCATCATCGTCATGGACATTACAAACGTCAACGCTACCAGCAACAACGGTCGGAAAGCAAGCTCATCTTCAAGTAGCCCGCCTTTAAGTAACCTCGGCTAGCAGCAATAGATGCCACCTACGCACACGTATCACAAAGACATGCGACTTTGTAGGGACCTGAAACATGTCAATAGGCGTTGGGGAAACTCATGCTTCTACCGCACATAGAACCAGGCACAGTAAGGAATGTATACGCATTCATTCAGGCTTCTATATACCTATGCTTGAAGCATCCGAGGCTCTGAAGCATGCGGTTGCTCTCGGCTGTGTTCTTTCCACCGAGGATGTCCTCAGTTCTGCTGGCGGTCGCTGTGTTTCCGGCTGGCGATGGTGACAACCACCTCGACTCCCGACAGAATCATCGGGGCCTCTCTAACCGCCTACATCCGAAGACCCACGCCCCCAATCCTGGAATTGGTTTAGAGTTTTAGAGCAGCCGTGGCAGCTCCGGCAGAACACAGCAAGGGCAGAAATGGCACCCAAAGCCCTGAACTCAAGACCGAGCCACCAATCTCTCCTTCCCAAAACTGTGAGCCCCAAATTCCGCACCAGAAATCCTAAACCCCCAAGCCCGAAGCCCCCGCAGGCCCCCCAAGAGAATCCAAAGACACGATCGACAGCCTCAAAACGTGGGATGGCTTGTGTTATAGCCTTCCATAGAGCCCCCTGTTTGCAATTCTCCACATTTTTTCATCCCACCTATAGCCCTACGGCCCCAACAAATCTAAAAAAAAACCTAAAATCCTAAAACCGTAGAGACCTAACTAACAACACCCAACCCGCCCTAAACCCACTAAACATGCTTAACCCAAACCACTAAATATCCAGTTACACTGAACCCCGAAAACCCCTAAACTCTAAACGTTTCAAACCCCCCAAAACCTATTGTATTGTGCCAGGCAGCCGAGGCTGTAAGCTGGATTGCCGGTACTGAGGTACCCAAAGCCTTCAGCGCCTGACGGGCTTTGATGAGTTAAGGATAGAGGAGCCTTCAGAATTAGAAGAGCGTCTTGGGGCATGTACATATGTATAGACATATATATATATATATGTGGTGCCATCTATAGCTATATAGGGGCCATAATGGAAAATATGACCAATTATATTCCGACCCCCCTATTGGACATCTCTATCGAGTTTGGGTAATATGCGGGTGGTATTGCTTGCTGCGACATCAGAGCTGGTCGTACGGACCACCCGACCACAAAGGGCTGTGTGAGCCAGACCACGCATGGGAGTAGCTGCGAGGCTTGGGCATCAGTGCACGATTCCCTAGACTTCCGTAAGGACTCAATGGCGTTGAATTTACTGCAACATGGTTGCGAACTTTGATGCGATCAAGCTGTGCGATCAAATCAGCTTGGCCGCCAATCAGCTATCGATCGCGGTTCCACAGCCCCCACTTTCGTGATCACTCAGACCATTCCGCTCAAGACCTTCCGTTCTTGCCAGAGACTCCTATATCGCCTGATCCTGAAGGAACTCTTGAGAAGACGGCTGAGGAAATCTTATAGAACTCAGGGGCTTTTGGGTGCTCTGCTCTCAGAACCCTAAACCTTAAACCTCTGGGTGCCTGCCTGTTTCAGGCGCACAAGGAGAAGCTCAAAGAAATCCACCTGACAGGGCGGATGCAATCATCGGCTTCCCTGGCAGCTGGGCAGTGTATAGAACCACAGTGTCCTTCATGTAGGCGGGTGTATATAAATATACTTCTATGTATACATATATGTACAAATACGACTCTAAACATACATGTAAACACGGGTATCTGTCGGTCTGTCTGTCTGTCTGTCTGTCTGTCTGTCTATGTATGTATGTATACATGCATGCATGCATGTAGGTAATTATGTTTGTTTGCTTGCTTGTTTGTGTGCTCACAGCAGTTCTGATAAGTTATAATCGTGATACAAACAAACAAAATAAATAAGGCGCTCAGACCATCTACGAACTACCTGTGGACCTAGGGCTGTTCATATATCTACAATGTCTCTAATCTCCAGAAAGCATCGACGACCGGCCCTGAAACCCCCCAAACCCCTAAACCCTCAACCCGAAACTCTAATACACCGCTAACCCTAAAATCTAAAATACCCTAAACCTAAACCCCTAAACCCGGAAACCCCACAATACCCAAAACCCTAGACCCCAAAACCCTAAATCCCAAGTCGAAGCCCTAAATCCCAAACCTAGACCCTAAATCCCAACTCAATTCCCTAAACCCCTAAACCCTAGATCCCAAGTCTAAGCCCTAAGCTGCAACCGATCAGGCCTTGTCTTGTCTATCGGCCTTCGAGAGTTGCTCGTAGTCCAATTGAGCAGATGAGAAATCGGGCCGGCCTTGGCTAAGGGTTAAGGGCTTAAGGGGTTTAGGGTTGAGAGCTTAGGGTTTTAAGGGTTTAGGTTTTAGGGTTTGGGATTCCGGGTTTAGGGTTTAGGGCATTAGGGTTCAAGGATTTAGGGTTTAGGGATTTAAGGTTCAGGGGTTTAGGGTTCAGTGATTTAGAATTTAAGGTTTCGGGGCACGAACTGATGTTGCGTAGGGTTTGGGGGCTATTCTAGTATGCATCATGTACGCTTAAATCTTCAGGCCTCTCTGAGTAGGGTGGGATGCATACAACTCCAGGAGGCCAGCACCTAGTAATCAGAGGAAATCGTGCGATCTATGATAATTTCCCTAGATAAAGCCCACGATAGGAGATGCATCCGTCCTGGGAGGAACGGAACTACTACAAAAACCTGAATAATTACCACCAATGTTTGTCCGTAGGGTTCACCATCTAGCGAAAGTATAATATACCCCCAAAACCCTATGCTAATCATGAGGGCCCCTTTGTCAGGCTGTCCAAACTTGAGGTATCGAGGCTTTGGGACATTTGCTGCTCCAAGGGACCGCCCTCCAAGGCCCCATGCTTGGCGTGGGCGACCATGAAAATGTCCTGCGGCTGTAGTTTAAGATTCTAGGCTTAGGGATGTTTACTTAGTGTTTGGTTCAGGGTTTACGAGATTTAGGGTTTGCTTCAGGGGGTTTAAGGCTCGCTCTTCAGGGTTTAGGGTTCCTGTTTTAGGAATGTTTTAATTTGACTCAGGGCTTTTCTGTTTCGGGTTGAAGGTTTTTTTCACACAGGTTCCGGCGATCGCCGGCTCGCCTTTGCGCTGACCCGAAATCGAAAGAAGCTCGATTGAAAGTGCATCATGTTTTTACATTCTATTATATTAAAGTATATTGTACTATATTTATTCTATGTTTACAAACCTGTCTCCACCTAAGCAAGTGCTTCATGCTGAGAACGGGAAGCCGGAATTCAAATGCGGAGCCCGTCGGATCAGTCCACTGTGCAACCTGACGATTAGTAATCAGTCCACGGCTATGCCCCTGACGAGTTTTCAGGCCTTGTCCCAGCACGCGGGTTTGTGTGTTTGTGCGGAACTCCTGTTCCTAAGGAGACCGAGTTTGATCATGGAGTTACTTTGTATCTTTGCTGTTCTGCAGTATGATATGAAAGCAGATTGAGAATGCAGGGGGATGGCAGCCTATTCCGT
>CAJNJA010006653.1:2031-43563 GCA_905231915.1 Symbiodinium necroappetens
CCTAAAACCTAAAACCCTAAAACCGTAAAACCCTAAACCCTAAAACCCTAATTAAGAGGCCGGGTCTGGTCTCTGGGACCCTGGGACCCAGGAAGTGGGGGTTAAGGACTCATACGGTTGATGGTATACATCCTGCATTAGCAATCGTAAGGAACTTGCAACATAGTTCCCATGGTTTAGGGTCCTGAAGGTAATGCAGGATTTAGACTGTCAACAGTAAACTGGCGCTTCAAATCGAACCACTCCTCGCTAGAAGGACTCTGGGCTGGAGTTAGGGTTTAGGGTTTAGGGGTTTGGGTTTAGTATCTGGGGCGTTGGATTTAGGGGGTTTTGGGTCAGGGCTTCGAGTTTGTTGGGTTTTGGGTTTTTGGCTCAGGGCTTCGAGTTTGGGGGGTAAAGGGTTAGGGTTTCGGGTTTAAGGGCTTGCTTGGCGCTTATCCGTAGGCTATACATCCTACAGCATTGAAGCTTTCAAACACCAAAGCCCGAATATCCCAAAGCCAGAAAGCTTCGAAGCCCTGTTAGCTGCTAGATCTTGTATAAACCCGTGTGGAACCCTTGAAGAATCAAGAAGCCAGACATCTTCTTCCTAGGAGCTTAAAAGCGCCCCAGTTGATTCAACGAGCCTGTAAACCCTAATCTTCAACGAGGCTGTAAATCCTAAACCTCAAGCATATATATTCATCGTAAGACCCGAAACCCAGAACTATACAGCCCGAAACCACCAAAGCCTGAAACCCTCTCTCCGAGGAGCTACACTCACCCCAAACTGCCCTAAACCCAAACCCTAAGGGTCCATGTACCCAAATAGCATATACTTTGGCCCCAAAGTACCTATATAAGGACTACTTTCATGCCAAAGTATATACGAGTATTCGGGTACATGGACCCTTAGGGAAAGCCCCGAGTGCAAGATCTGGCTTTCGCATCCTTCGCGGTAGCAAATTGCTGAGTGGCCTAGCACATCCCACGACAGGTGCCTGGAGCTTAGGAATTCACTGGATCTTAGAGTTTAGGGTTTAGGGTTTTAGGGTGTTCGGGTTTAGGGCTTTAGGGGTTTGGGGTTTAGGGTCTGCCGTAGGGGGTTTCTTGAAAGCTCCCCTTCCAGGCTTACAGGGCTAGTGGCTTTCACCCTCATAACCCTACATCCTAAGCCCTAAACCCTAAACACCATGGTGTCATCTATCTTCAGAGCCATCTTCGCTCGTCTAGTCCCGCTGAGCCTGAAATCTTCAGCCAAGCAGTTGGGCTGAGCTCTAAAGCCGTAGATCCTGAAAGGGTTGGGGTTTAGGGATTACCCATAGGCCCCTATGTAGTTCCTTTTTGGGATTACCCCATAGGATTCTAAGCATAAACCACAAAAAGGAACTACTTCGGCGCCCATGGGTAGGGCCAGGGTTTAGGGTTTAGGGAGGCTTGCGCAATGAAGTGGATGCAGCCGACTCTGTGATCTCCAAACTGATTATGGAAAGCAGTTGCGTTTGTTTTGCATTGCAGTCTTGCCTAGCCGGAGAACCCTAAACCCGAAACCCTAGTATCACCGTCGTATAAGGCGTCCATAGGCGTAGCCGGAGCCGCAGTCGCCCAAGAGGTGGTCGTTGTAGTAGTCGTCTTCGTCGTTGTCGTCCTGGTAGCGTTTTCGTAGAAGAAGGGTAGGCGTAGTAGTAGGAGGTGGTGGAGCAGAAGCAGAGCAGTAGTGGAAGTGAGAGCGCTTCCAGTAACATATCGACAGCTAGGACTGTCTATCAGTATGATGCATGAGGTTATCACAATGCTTTGGATGTCCCTGGCGGTCCCTACATAGCTTTTGTGTTTAATGCTTTATGTGCAAAAGAATCAAAAGACAGTGCTTGGCCGCCCTAGACTATAGTATGCTGTCTCCAGAATCCTAAGCTCAGCGGCCGAGTGGGAAGTGCCAATGGGGGCACCTCAGTCGGGTTTAGGATGAGCTCGCGTTTCAATGCGAAGACGGAAAAATCTCATGGCTGGTTCTTAAGGGCTTTCGTCTGCTGCTAGTAATAATTAATACTAATCATAATAAGTACTCGGGTTTAGGGTTTAGGGGTTCAGGGTTTAGGGGTTTGCAGCTTGAGGTTGGTCGGCTGTTCACGTTCGCAAATATGCCATGCTTTAGCAGCAGAAGGGTACACCTGAGCTGTCTACGTCCATGTGCTTTCACAAGGCTCTTTATGTTTGCTTACACATATGCATTTATAATATGTTGAAAAGATAATATATCTATCTACCTATATATACACACATACATATATATATATATATATGTACATATATATATATACACATAAGTGATTACGTAAGCAAGTACGTACGCATGTATGCATGCAATTTATGTTTTCACTTGTGTATGCATGCATGTGTGCATGTAGGTAGGTAGGTAGGTAGGTAGGTAGGTAGGTAGGTAGGTAGGTGGGTAGGCAGGCAGGCAGGCAGGCAGGCAGGCAGGCAGGCAGGCAGGCAGGCAGGCAGGTAGGTAGGTAGGTAGGTAGGTAGGTAGATAGGCATGTGCGTGCGTGTGTGTGTGTGTCGCTCTATCTCTCTCTCTCTCTCTATATATATATATATACATATACATATTATATATATATATGTATATTATATATATGTATGTATAAGTGCAGAGATCTGTAAACAGGTGTAGTCGACTTAAGAGCTTTGGCCAGGTCTAGACCCTTCACCTGTAGAGCTTAGGGTTCAGGCTCAAGCCCACTGAAAGATCTGAAATCGAGTAGCGAGAGAGCGAGAGAGAGCGAGAGAGAGAGAGAGAGAGAGAGAGAGAGAGAGAGCGAGAGAGGGAGGGAGAGGCAAGGGATGCTCAGCTATAACACACTCTCTTGGACAAGACTCTCCCGACTAAGTCGCGGTCCCCGGCGGCAGGTTCAGCGCCGCAAACTGGCAACGACTGCTGTGTCTTTTGGTGCCTTTGCTAGTATCGTAACTGTCGCTAGCGGTCCTAGGGGCAATCTTTCGAGCAGTCGCTGAGACGGGTAATGCCAAAACGAGGCTGGCATGGCAATTTCTTCGGCGTACCGCTGGTGCTGGACCTGTTCATAACATTTCATAACCCATGGCTGGGAAGAGGCCACATCATCTGATGGAACTAGCCTGCCGAAACTCCTCCAGGTTGATGGTGCCGCTGTCATCCTAACACGGGCGCGGTCGAACCTTTAAACCTCCGTTGAGGACTGTCCGAGTAGTAGGAGTCTTCGTCGTAGTCGCAGTGATGACGATAATGATGGCAGTAGTGGCAGTCGTCGTCGTAATTGTTATAGTCGTAGTAGTCGTAGTAGTCGTACTACGTAGTGGTAGTAGGAGTCGTCGAAGTGGTAGTGGTAGTGGTAGTGGTAGTGGTAGTGGTAGTGGTAGTGGTAGCGCTAGTGGTAGTGGTAGTGGTAGTGGCAGCGGTAGCGGTAGTGGTAGTGGTAGTGGTGGTGGTAGCAGTAGCAGTAGCAGCAGTAGCAGCAGCAGCAGCAGCAGCAGCAGCAGCAGTAGTAGTAGTAGTAGCAGTAGTAGCAGAATTGTGGAAGTCAGGGGAGGAGGAGGAGAAGGATGTAACAGCATTAGCAGTCGTCGTCGAGTGATGAGCCATTGATCTTCAAAGCTGGGCTGTGCTTTTCCGTTACTCCATCGTTTTACAGAACTGTAAAGCATTCGTGAAAAAGTGTTTAGGAAGTTGACAGGTTCCCCCAGCTAGAGTTGGCTAGAGTGAAACATCCACTTCGTGATGGGCCAAAGCAAAAACAAACCTCCACACGACTGGGCAAGACCGACTTGTCGGAGCACTCCTCGTCTGACGAGTCTATAATGTCGAGGAGCTGGGCCACCTCTGGCTAGAAGGGGCACACTCGATCGAGGTCCAGAGTACCCTCAGTAATCCAATATGCAATGCCTGCGAATGCCTACGAAGTCCAGGATTCATTCACAGCACCGCAAAACTTTATGTAGCACAGCAGGATGTGGCGGGAAGGGTGTCGCGAAGTGATTCCCAGCAGGAAAGGGATAGCAGGGATAGCAGTTTGCCAACCTTCTGGCTTCCCGTCAAAAGCACAGCCGTACAGAGCAATTCTGCCATCCTTCAGGGCTGTTTGCACCGCGAGCGGTCGATGCAGTGGATTCTTTGTCAAAACTCCGCAAGATAGTCGCCTTCTCGGTGCAAAGACTTCGTTCGGGTCTTCGGATGCCCTGCCCTGTATGGCGGAAACCGAGGGCCGGTCCATGCGCATCTTGCTCTCTCTAAGAACCTGTGAGAGGAACTGCGAGGCACTCCGAAGCGAAGCACCGCTTCGTCTGCACCTCCTCTTGGATGGTATTCATGTTTTGGTGGGCTGCAGTAGTGCGTTCCACGATGACGCCGATGAGGGCCTCGGAGGCATCTAGCGCAACGACTCGGTCTAACTTCCGGCCTTGCAAGTTGCAAAGCCTCGTCTTGTGCTGCGGCCCCTTGATGCTGAGCACAGCACATTCATGAGCCCAAAGCAGGTGACGCAGAGGAAAACCATCATGGGCACCACCATCAACGGATTGAACTGACGACGGCTGTTTCTTGAAAATTGCCTCTTCTTCGTCGCATGATGAAAATCGCTCGGATCTAAAGAGGGGCGCACCAGCATCTGCGGCCAAACCACTGTTGACCTGAAGCGGCGTGGGGCACCAGAAATGCAACCGACATCCCACCTTCCGGGAAAGCACTGCATGTTCTAAGTTGCGCACCATCCATCGATGAGGCAAACATTGAACAACCTGTGAACCAAAAGCCGGGGCAGATTCAGCATCTTGTCCATTGAAAAGTAAGGCCGGGCTGGTGAAAAAAATTACTGAAGCATGACCAGCGGCGTGAGCATTGTTCTTGGAAGCGACCCAAAGTACATCTCGTTGTCAATGCGATCTGCCCAGAAGCAGCAAGCTGGAGTGAAAGTCATCAAAGTGCCAGCACCGCACATGTGCTCAGCTGGGCACTCTAAACAGACCGAGTCTCAACCGAGTCGCGTCTTTCTCCAATCGGCAGGTGCATAGAAGTAGATGTGCAGAGGTCCATGGTTTACATCATTCACCGGGTTCCAGGTACACGACTGTAGAAGCCGGAATTGCCACAAATGAGATTGGAAAGACAGTAGTCGATTCGCTACTCGGAGGCCCTCGTACCTGCCAGCCCTAGGGGCTCTAGCGTTCTCTCGCCCCAAGCCAGGCATGGGCCTGCCTTGCTAGTCAGCTGCTCGTCGAACCGTAACGAACCATTTCATGTGTTCGTTTGGGATCTTGCGATGATGCGGTTGCATCTTCGCGGCGGGAATGGACGTTGACACACTCTGGCTTCAGTGTGCTACACAGAGCTCGTGCAATCCTAGGACGGTCTTCGAATGGCCGAAATGATGGACAGTGTCGGTGCAAAGCGGCTCGCCTTCGTAGTGGCTGTTTGACAGGTTGCCGAGGACGTTTCGGCAAAAAATACCAAATGCATAGATGACGATCAAGAGGAGGAAGCCTCTGCCACATTGAAAATGCAGCTTGTCTCCTGCGATGACAACATGACACCAGGACAAAGCCGCGGACCGATCCAGACCTGGGCTGAAGGGCATTTGTCCCTGTCCTACGCCCTGGGCTTAGTCGCTACATGACTCAGGACACGGCCATACACTGCAGAGAGCAGAAGAGTCCCTCGATGATAGCCTTGGCAACGACCACAACGCGTCTTCGATATGGCTTCAAATACAAACCTGCATACTTAGCTCACTGAGCACGAGCCTGCATTTAAAGAAGAGTGATGCTGCCTAGTGTGGACAAGTCCCGCACGACTAGCTCCCGTCGAAGACGCAGGAGCTTTGCAATCCTGCGGTGCAAGCCGAGGGTGTGGTGGTGTGCTTCATGGTCCAAGCCTATGCAAGCCTCACAGCCTAAAGCATCGGCGCAACCGTCACAGCCTTGTGCCAGTCCTGTCCTCATAATGCGAAGCAGCTGCATGACTCGAATAAGCTGCCTCGATTTGAAGCTTTCCTGTGCTTACAGCTACCTCTGGAGCAATGATATGCAAATTTATGCAACGATTCATGTCTGCCACAGTTGCTACACGTGTCATCCATGCATGCAATGCTGCATGAATTGGGCTGCGGCGTGTCCACCTCCGGAAAAAACCTGGTTGCGCCCACAGGCAAGATAGGCAAGCGTCTGTGCGAGCAGCGTTGAACAATGCTGGCAAGGAGCGTCAGGACCCAACAGTCCACAATGGCAAGGAGAACGATCACCTGCGGTCGGCTATGGTGGAATTGAGTGGAAGATACGAGTCGTACATCTAGCTCCCGGAAGGAGTCCTCTGACAAAGGAACTTTGCGATGTGATGTAGAGCACCTAGTCTTCATAGTTCTATCACGAGACCAAATTGAGGGTCGCACAAGATCCAGCAAATTCCAGAATTGAATGGAACGACTCTCGATCTCGGTAGCAGAGGTGCAGCCAGCTGGTGGAAGTCTGTGGCAGCAGGTCATGAACTTGCACGGGTCCAGATGCCGTTTGCAGTGCAACACTGGGTGCACCACTGAGTAGAAGTATCCAATCCCGAGAAAGTAGAGCTTCAACACCTCAACGCATTCGTCACACTGCCAAGCAAAAGACTGTGTGGGGCGGAAAGGGTGTTGGTGCATATCGTCGCGCCAGTGCCTGCATTGAGAGGTAAGGGTGGGGATGTAGGCTTTACCTCGGGATCGCGGCTAGCTCAACTGTGAAGATCGCCGTGAACATGTTCTCGCACACCAGCCAGATCCTGACGTTCGCAAGAACTTCGTAGGCACCCACAAATGCTGCACGCTCAGGGTCTGAGAAGCCCGAAGCTGGGGCACCCGGCAGATCCCACGGATCTCCACTTAAGTCGGCCTGAGAGCTTGCGTGGAGATGCCGGCTCTGAATTCGACTGCAACATGGCGGCCTGCAAGCCAAGGGTCATCGCATTCAGCATGATCGTACCTGCAGCTGCCCGAAATGGGCTCTGCAACTTGTCAGAAAACAGGTCTGCAAGCGCTTCGTTCTGAATGTTGCATTCTTCCCGATTCTGCGCAGAGCATCAGCACGTGCGCATGTCCCCACATGAAGGGCGCCGTAAATGAAGTTCTGGAAGAACACGCTTTCGACAGGAGTTTCCGATTTCGGCGGCTCCTCAAAGCACGACTCAGTGACCCAGCAAGGACCAACTGACCCACTTGCGCCTCGATCTTCTTCCTGGCGCGTGGATTGCACGTCGCGGCACTCCCGGCATGCACACAATCGTCAACACAACAACCGCAGCCATACTCTAGCAGGTGGCATTGTAGCAGGAGGGTCGTGCACCGAAACTGCCTGGAATCTACAAGCACCCCAATATGATACTGCAAGTTTCCCGTTTTGCTGCAGAATCTGCTGCCATACAGTGCTGGTAGCAGCCATGCACAACAGTGCACCTCCCCACAATGTTGGATACCATGTCCTCGACCGTCTTGGAGGCCTGTCGATTTTCCGTTCAGCACAGCCGGCAAAGCCATGTACAAGCGTCTTCTGAAACACATACAAACCCATTCGTTCAGAGTGTCGCCTTGATGATCTTTTGAGCCTCTCTCGTGGAAATTCGGGTCATCAACGCCTGCATGCAAAACTCTGAGAAGTGTCTGGGAAAGGCTCCGAAATAAAGTCTGCCAATCGGCTCAGCATCTGCGGGCATTAGCATAGCATCAAACCTACACAAAACGATGTTGTGCATCCTGCGACGGCCTGGAGGTGCCACACCGTGCTCTGCTTGGAATCGGACGTATGCGAAGCGGCAGTTCGGCAGTTCGGCACAGGTCACATTATCAAAGCCGTTCGAAAAGAACCAAGGAAGGCTGCCTGCGGAATTCGCTGCGTCTGCTGGGTGCGCCGAGCCGCATGCAGCCCTGCAGCCTCGGATCCGGTCAAAGCAAAGGCCCCCTAAGCTTTAAGCCCTTTTAATGCCCTTTCAGCCCTAAGTTCAAGTCTTCTGATCTCCCTTCCAAGCCTGCACTGCACGGCAACTCTGGACGGGAATGCCGAGGGCCTCACAAAGGCTGGCTGCGACACCGACATGGCCCTGCCTCTTCCGGCCTGGGCTGTCGTGTGAACTAGGGCAACTACGTGATTTCTTCCCTTTGTAGATCCGGCGATGGAGCCCATGGGGACCGGACCAGGTCGCGATCGGACGCCGAAGTTGTGCTCACGTGCACAAGCAACTCCAAGTGTGTCTATCTGCCCTCTGTATGACGACATCTCCGCGGAACCCTGCCAAAGTCTTGGCAAGAAAGAGAACCTAGCAGTATGTCTGCAGCTTTGCTCACATTGAAGAACCACCTCCCTTGCCGAGGCCTGGCGGCTTGAGCCTCTTCCTGATGCCGTCACCCTTCCACAGCCAGCCAGAATGCACTCATGACCAGCACGGATGCATTGCAAGATGCTTTCTTGATGGCGAGCTTGCCCGCAGTCTCCAGTAACCCCTCTGAAGTGCTCGCGATCAAACACGACATGGCAGAAAACTCAAAAAACTGATTGCCAACTGAAGCGCTGTCTGCTGAAATCTCAGCAGCTGCTTTGTCTTCAGCTTTCGCCGTCCGTCGGACAGCTGACACAGAACACACGAGGAGCTCCGGGTCCCTCTGTACCGATCTCCGACAACCGTTAAATCTCACCATGCTCAGCCGCACAGCCGCAGAGCAACAGCGGAGCGGAGGAGCACCTTTCAAAGCAAGAGCATACGGCCAGCAGTTCATGGTGAGTGGTTTGCCATGAGCACAAGGGCACAGACCTTGGACGGCTCTACTAATCCTCATGCAGCCATGTAAGCATTGACGAACGGAAGTTGTAAGGCAGCAAAGCCGAAGCACCTTCGCCTTGAAGAAGTCCTTGCGAGCTTTGATGTCAATCCCATGCTCTGCCAGCGAACCTGGCCCGTGAATGCACCCACAGCGCCACATTCCCTGCTCAGGTCTTCCATTCAAGCTGACTGCACGTGCGTGCATGGAAGCTACTAGACCCATGTGTCGGATGGAGTTATGAGTCGGGAAGCTGGGTTGCCGACCCATTCGGAACCTGGTCGCACGGCCAGATGCTTTCCCAAGTGATTCAGTTCTGTTCGGGCACAATTGCGACAGCGCCATCGCTCCCCTTCAGGCCGGCTTGTCCAGACACACTGGCAAATCCGTGACCACCACCATTCTCTGACCATGCTGCCCAGGTGTCCAGCCTCAGACGGCCGCATCAGCCGCCCACAGCGGACCAGCTGTGGTGCATCCTCGTGTGTGCTGTCTCTGGGTCAACAGTTTGGGATTGCAAGATGCGCTCGATAAATGCACGCGGCCTGATGTCAAAGCATACTCTCTGGACTGCGGCAGGGATGCTCGTCCCAGGAGTCCTTGAGTTCAAGCGGCAGCAAGCGTCTTGGCCGCAGCAGCTCTGCATCCATGTCCATGAAGACCCGCAGCTCCTCATGGAACTTCGGACAATTCTGTGCGAGGATGTGCAACTAGTGGGCACCATGCCGCATGTTGCATGAGCCCGGCTCAACATGCATAAACCTACTTTCTTGTAAGACTATCCTGCTTTCCAGCATGCGGCGGCTGGGCCATGAAAAGCGACAATACCAGACTGTCAGCATGGCAAGAAGACGAAACAAGCCTGAAGCTCGAAACCCATTCTCTAGCACGTCATAGCACGTCATAGGTCTTCCCAAAGCGGTCGGCAACAGAAGGACAAGAACAGAGAACTGTAGGTGAAGGCAGTGAATGAAGTCCTCCTCACTTCTGGCCAGGTGTCTGTTCAACTCCTTTCAGGAGGACAAAAAGAAAATGTGAGTTTGCATCAGGCATGGTAACTAAACCGGTACACATCCTCCAGGCCACTCACCACAGCTGATCAACGACTGCCTTGCTGCCACAGCGAGCCTCTGGGGTCGTCAGTTGAACGCCCGTGGGGTCCTTCACCTTCGAGCCACCATGCTACTCGAACTGTAGAAGGCCATAACAAGGCACTGTGTGGCTTTGGAGCCGTCCGGAGCATGCGTCTTCGTTTGGACGACTACCTTGCGCTGGGCTGGCCTCTGCGGTGTCCTGCGGAGCGTCACCATCCTACGCAGTTAGATGACACAGGGATCAAGCGACTCGTGCAAACACTCATTCGGGCAAGAATACAGAAAAAGCAAGCCTCACATACGGGTCTTACTCCCTATTCATGCAGATTGCAGTCCTGCGGATCGAATATTCTAGCCGCTACAACACTGTGATTCGGACCTAATTACAAGCACGGCTCCTGTGAGCATCCCGTGTTATCCCATGTTAGTATTCAACTGATACAAGCCGGTTGTGGGTGCACATCGCCTCGAGGCCTAACACGGCACGGAGCGCCCCGCGGCGCTGTTCGGCAGTGGCTTGCCGGAACCTCGGGAAAAGAGCACATCTTGTAAAGCGTGCCATACACGCGTGCGGAGCACGTATCGCTTCTCAAGGCATTTGAGGTGCTTCGTAGCCTTCATCACTATGACGTCATCTTCTTGATCTCATCTCCTCTTTCTGAACATACTTTTGGCTGTTCATAAGGTGCCACCCTTCGCCGAGTATCGCGCATAACTCTCCTCTCAACCGATGACGTTGCAGACCTACGTCAGTTACCGTATGCGCAGCTCCAAGGTGGCTTGGGTCTTGGGTGTATAGGAATGTGGCTAAATCATGCTAAATATGCGATCAGATGTCTCGGTACGTGATACATATTTGGCAGTACAATTCCCTGTATGAAGGTGCGGGCTTCATCACCGCACCAGAACAAACAACTATCCCAAGCTCTCTTGCATTTGCATAGGCTCGGCTTCCCACATACCAGCTCCGAGGATCTTTTGCTCCATTTGCAGCTTGGCCGAGCACCGCTCCACCATGTGCCTCTCGACCTGCCAAGCTCTCCGAAACGAGGGATGAGAAGAAGAGGGGTTCTAGTTGCTGCCAATGTCTAAGCCACGGGCACGGGATTGTGAGATGAGTCTAACCTTCACAGCACATGGCCGCAGCCATTACTGGTCTCGCAAGATCATCTCGAAAGGTCAGGCGCAATGTACATGCATCGAAGAAGGATCACATGCTACCTTTAGTTAGCATGCAGGCTGGGACAACCGAGTCACAAGCAATTCGGACTTCGCGAGTTTGGCCCACACGATGCACCCGAGCAACGGCCTCGAGAAACAAGTGCTCAGATTCTCCTTTTATTTCTGGCTGATTCGACAGCTGGCAAAGCCAGACCTTCTAGTCCACTGCTTGCAAACTTCCTTGCGATGATCAAGCCACTCAGGCCCGTCTCTCGTTATGCAAGGGCACGTCAAGAGGTGTTGCAAAACATCACGGTTGTCATGACCGAGGCAAAGAAATGTGATAACAGCAGCTGAGGCAGTAAATGCTAAAAGCCTGAACTCGAAAGCCTTAGCTGTTCGAAGCTGACCTTCCGTGGGGACAAACATCTTTAGCATGCTGCAAGTTAGACCGTCATAGCTATCGTGAATGTGCGCCCCGAACATGGGAAGTCCACTCTTGCATTTCGCGGGGTGCAGTAGACAGCAAAAAAAAAGGAATCTAGCTCGGATTCAGACAGGAGTCTTAGACAGTCTTGGAGACGAAACACATGTTTGAAATGTTTCTGTAACTTAGTGCCGACATGCTGTACACAAGACCAATCTGAGTCTCAGGCCTGCTTGTCATTTTGAGGATTCCAGTCGAGGTCGAAAAGCACAACCGTGTCAGCCTCGGCACGAGCTCCATTCGCGTTCCGTGAGACCGCACTGCGTGTTCCACCTGGGGTCCACGAGGCGCCCACCGCCTGCAGGTTCAGCCCAAGGCCTCCAGCCCGGGAGGACCTTTGACAGAGCAACCCGAGCATTCACCCCACTTGGGCACGAGGCACGAGGCCGCGGCAGCAAGAAGACGGGCACAGCCTCGTGCTCGAAGCGCTTGAGGCGAGCGAGACGCTCCGTGTGAGGCACCTTCCGTCGTGCAGCGGTTGGCCAGCAGGCTGCAGGTGACCCCAAGAATCTTGCAGCCTGCCCATCAATGCGAACAAAGTCAATTTTCTTCCACTCCAGGTAATCCTCCAAGACCGTGAGAGCGACTCATAAACCCTCGTTGTGGCCACACCACAGAATGAACGTCATGCTCGAGTGGCCCTATCTTCTTGGCCTGGAGAATGTCCAAAGCACTGGTGAATTGTGAGAAGATGAGCACCTGCGAATTTCACGCGAAGCGCAGTGGAGATGAAGTTTCTGCAGGCCAGTAGACACTTTACTTTTGCATGGCGACAGTCTGAAGTTAATCGCCGGCAGTCCTTGTGGTCGAAGCGCAGCAGCTTTGGCAGCATGCGATCCAAGGTTTCGACCTCGTAACATCGGGAAGCACATCGTTTGCGTCTCGTTTCGGCACAAGTAGTCTCGTGGATCCATTAGGACCAAGAGGTGCGAGGAACATTTGCCTGCATTTCGCTGCATCTCGGTAGTTCGCGTTTACCTGCGGTTTCGCCTACTGTTTAAGATGTTCCAAGGCCCTCCACCTGAGCCTGCAACACGCAAAGAACGACGCGGCTGTGAGGCAGGATTCTAAACTATGAGTACCTGCCCCCCAACCTGGCCTTGCCAGAGGTCCGAAACAAGTCGGCATCTTTTCCGTAGCTCTCCTGAAAAAGATACCTCGCACACAGGCTCGGCTGCGGCAATGGCACTCACTCCCTCCAGTGGGGTAGAAGGAAGAGGCAGTCTTGACGCAAGCGCAAATGAGCGGAAACCAAAATCAGAAACGCCCGACGAGGGCACGGATGCAAGACGATCTTACGAAGCTGCATGAGGACATTGTTGACCTTGGCATGTTCCACACTGCAGTGACATGTCAGGACAGACCCGATTGCACTACAGGGTCCTAACACAACGAGCTAGCTGCCGCGCCTGTTCGGTCGTGACGTCCACACTCTCCCGCAGGAGTTTGAGAGTCTTCTTCTCCAGATCCCTGTACCTGTCAATCTGAGACGATGACACAGCGTTTCTTGCAGACTCCTTGAAAGCCCAAAGGGCACGCAGATTCCTGCCATGCGCTCAGAGGCACTGTGACCATCACCTGCACGCATGATTTTCGGCTGCTGCCAAAAGATTATCTCGGCCCTGACAACCTCAAGAGTCGGTCATCTCTATAACTGCTGCTGCCGCCGCTGCTGATCCTGCTCGTGCGCTCTTGCTCCTGCTGCTGTGCTGCTCCTCCTCCTGCTCCTGCTAGCACCACTGCTACTGCCAGGCAAGAACCACTGCTGCTGCACTTGCTTTCGCTGTTCTTCGTACTCACTCTACAGCTACAATATAGGTAATTACTATCGCACAAACCATACACAGACATCATCAATGTTTGCCAACACCATCACCCAACATCACCAGTCACTGTGATCGGATCCTCTGGCACGCTTCGCTTTGCATGCCTCCTTGCGTGGAGGGAGGTGTCGACCAAGAACCTGACATGACAGCACAGTTCACATCCCATAAGTTCCCTTCTTCTTCTTCTGCTCTCTTCTATGTACTTTGGCAAGACTGGGAACTGATGAACAAATTGAACAAAGCATGGATTCAATGCGTTGCTTCCCATTCCATCTCATCGGCAGTCGCTTTCAGTGTTGCATGCAAGCGCTTGGTTCTTTCTGCCTCTGGCTGTCTCGTCATGCCATTGAGTCTTTTCATTCTTCTGGGCTGGTGGCAATACACAGCGGCAACGATGAGCTCAAACAGAAATGCGAGAAACCGCTCTGCACGGCCTCCGCCTTGAGCCGCTGGAGCAAGAAGGGGGCAAGCAGCGCATGCGTCTGGGCACAGACCTGGCCAAAGCCAGAGCCAGAGCTCCGAATCCACTCACGAGGACCCTCCGAACGGCACCTCTTGCTCCTGCTCTGGGTTCAGCTGCCTGAGTCTACTGCTTTCTGCGGTTTTGAGGCCAAGGACCTCCCCTTCAGCCGAGCTGCACCTCGAACTCGTTCATGCCTGAGCCCTTGAATGGACTTGCGAACCAGGCCTTGCGTGCTTGGCTCGGAGCTTTTACAGCTTGCCATAGCAAGCACACAGACTCCACGCGGCCTTGAAATCCAGCATGTTGGTGAAAAGATCCGGGAGCAAGTAGTGCAAAAGAGCCCAGAGTTCCGAGATGCCTCATGGCGTAGTCATTCACAGGGCTCCACTGCGTGACTCGCATGGTGCTCAAGCAGCGAATTGCGGCCGTCGTTTGTGATCTTTTTCCGCTCGCTCCACATCCAGCAGAAGGTCAAGGACGGCCTGCATTTTGCAACAAACCGCTCCTTTGATTCTCCAAAGCCCTCGTTTCGGCCTCCGGAGGCTTCTCATCGCAGTAGCGCGCCTCTCGCAAACACAAGCATTCGAGAGGAGCTACGACATCTACGAAGAGTCTCAATGGATCTAAACGGATTCCTTTTCACGCGCGATCGTAGCTACAGACTGTTGAGCATGATGCTTGCTGGTTTCAAAAGAGCTGGGGTTCCACCTAGGAGTCCGGAAGCACATCCAGGTCCGAACTGAAAACAACCCATGGCTGTGCCTCCGTCAGCGTCGCTGGCAGTGCATGCTGCGGACCGCCGCTGCCTGGACAGCCCCGCACCACAAGGGAATTCCTGCTCGCCGGGTTCTTGGATGGCCACCCAGGGTTCCAAAAGGCTCCAAACCTGCTCTTGGGGTCCCTGTGGGAAGATGGGGCTCCGACGAAGCAAGAAGTGCAATGAGTTGGAGATGACCCCTGGGTTCGCTGCCACCGACCTGAAGGATGGCACGCTGCCATGAGGCAGGGTATGCACAGCAACTCAACCATCTTCCATCTCTGACGGCAGCTCACCAAGAACAAGCTGCATGCGGGGACTTCAATCTCTCGGTCAGCATGGAGACGTTTCAGGGATCACAGCGCAGCTGGGCGCGAAGCCGCAGGACCCGTGGTCGGTCGTACACACCGGTTGTGTGCAGCACCTGGCTGTGGCAGCACGGCTTTTGGAGAGCTGCTGAAGCTTCGGACAAGAACCCAGGCAAAACAGAACCATCGGTCTTGCAGGACGGCAGCTTGCAACCTACTTGCTCAGACTGGTGCAAATTTGCCGCGCACCTCTGCAACGGAGAAGCGCTGGAGTGCTTGACGGCAGCCTCCCTGCAAGCTTGGCGTCGGGTGAACGATCGCTCTGCTACAAGATCCGGCACCGTGCGTTTGCTTCAACGATCTTGACTGCACTACATGTGCTGCCTTGCACGGGTGTGCATCGCAGAAGCCGATCCCAAAGTCGTCCAGCTCGACCACCACACAGCGCGTGCCTTTGCCGTGGCCAAAGTCACTGAAGCGTTGTATTGGCATGGATTGATTGTCACAAAGCCACATCCCCCAGACCAACCCGAAACCACCTCTGGTGCCGATCGCGTACAGAACATAAACCACCACTTCACATGGAACCCACACAAGCAGTCTGATAGAACGCTACCTGTAACTTTGACAGACAAGCAAGCGAGATTGAATGAAAGGCCCTGTTCCCACCGAGGTTTGCTGCAGGATGTCACACACCCCTCCATGCATGACGTGTGTAACCCCACTGATTGTCAAGAAGTCGGGCTCACCCAGAAAAACAGAAAAATGGCAATCACCCCCACCTCAACATGCTTGAATTGACATTCAACAGACTCCAACCTAAGCGTTTTTGATGCTGTTCGAACCAGCGATTCGTGAGGCACAGTGGCGTACGATGCTGCTCAGATTCAGAGCGTTGCCTCTCGCAACTCGTGTTCCGTGAACATTGACATGTCCAGCCACCTGTTGCCATGGCTGGCGTCGGCAAGCGCAACAATGCTTCCAGCTCCGCATGGACCGAGAAGCACCTGCCGCAACTCGTGGCTGTGCAGGGCCAGTGGCAGTCTCAACACCAAGATGAATTCACTGCGCAATAACATCACTGTGTTGCAAGAAGCGTTCGCGTCCGCAGAGCATGAACACAGCCTGCCCGAGACGAGGCGGATGTCTCGGTTGCAGCCGACGCTGAGGACCTTCGACAGAAAAGCGTGCTCAGAGCACAAGACTGGCGCTTTGCCTATCAAGACGAGACTGACCGTCTGCTGCAACATCGCACTCCATCGCGCCTCGTCTCCCTTCAGCACCGCCCCGTGGCGCCCCGTCCGGCTGGAGCCCGCCTCGAGCAAGACCCGAGAGGAAAAAAAAAGCGGTGCTGTGCTTTGCGCTCTTGTATGCTGTTGTCTCTGTCTCCGTCTCTTGGGCCTGGCATGCTGCCCTGGCCGCCAGTTGCACCTCGACTTCACTCTGGCTCTGAACTTGATAAGCCCAGGCTGCACGAACCCCTCAGGAAGTGTCTGACTCCGCTTCTGGCGTCATCATCTCTTGCCTGAGGCCAGGGCTCGGAATCACCAAGAAGCCCAGAAGCCCCAGCTGAAAACCGAGCCTGGAGACTCCGAGTTCTGCGCAGCAGAACTCCAGGAGCCCAGGCTGCAGCATCTCTCCGAGGCCCATCTTGCAGCGCTGCGCCGCTGCAAGCAGAGCCTGCCAGGGCACCGAGAGTCTCAAGATTGGACCAAACCTAAACCAGATCCACAACATCGAGATGCGGAAGCCGACCTTGCAGATCTCTTTGGCTGCATGACGAAACTCCCTTCCCGCCAGGATGCAGCCAGCAAGCCTTGACAGCAAACAGCCCTTGCCACGTGCTGCAGCGATGCAGCGATGCAAATTCGTCAATCTCAGGCTTCGGCAAAAATGCAAGCGGTTTCGGTCCCAGCGACAAGCCTTTGCGCTGAGCCTGGCAATAAAACAGACGTCCGCATGATGTCAAGCGAGATGGTGGAGACAGTCGACATAGCTGCATTGCTGACCTTGTCCAATGCCACGAGGCCCAACCTTCGTGTGTCAACATGACAACTCATGCCCATGGACATCTGCTTCAACTGACCCCATCTGGATCCATCCCGGATCAGGTGCCACGTGCACGAGCTCCGGACTCTAGGCGGTGGTTGGCTCCAGTGATCTGTTTCTGGGCAATCTGGGCCAGCTCAAGCCAAAGATTTTCCACTCCAGCAAGCTCTCCGGGCTGGTGAAAAAAGTCATGCCTGAGCTTCATGCCTGAATAGCCTGAAACATCGGCAGCCTGACGACGGCGAATCCCCGGAATAGAAGCACATAAACTCCGATAACGAAGGCTACAAAGCAGCTTCTAGTTCACAATACACTGTAATGCCAAGGCCTCCTAACCGCCTGGATCGCCTGGCTCCGACAATTGCAGGGACCGGCCTTCCCTCACCACTGGATCGCAGCATTGATGCCACCTGCGCAACAACAACATCAGATCAGCTTTTCCGGAAACGTCAAAAGCAGCACCATGCATCGAATCCTGTTTCAACGCATTGCTGTGCAAGTACTGCAAGCCGTTCGTTGCACCTCTTCCGCCAGGCTCTCGGGGGCCTTCGTGCGCGAATATGCAAACAAGTCTGGGCAGTCTCTGTCCACGAGACGACGGGATACGACGCGGTAGCTGCAAAGGCAGATCTCCCGCCTCCAACCGGAGTGCTTTTTGCAGGCAGCTTGACAGTGCCGGCACCTCAACCTGACGAACTCAACCACACGCACTGCTCCACGCTGTCTGCCACTTTCAAGCGCACCTCATTGATGAATTTATGTTGCAGTCCACCTGCCACAGCAGAGACCTTGACTCAAAACACACCCTGTATGGACTTCACTGCCGGTTAGTTCGATGTCATCGCGCCTCTCTAACGAAATTCTGGATGCAGGCCCTGTCTGATGCCACCTTACAGAGCTCAGTCAGCTGTGAGTCATGGTGTCCTGCAACCGTGACACACATTTTCACCTCTCAGCCGCAGAAATTCACTCAAAAGGAATGCTGGGACGTGGACACCGCAGGCGAAGAAAAGCGAGTCCAGCCTCGCATCTTCCGTCCAGCCAGAAACCACAAGCTATAATCTACTGAGCCACCTGGCCCCTGAACAGCATCGGGCGCAGCGAGCTCCTGGGCGAAATCCCGGTGCAGACAACCGGGGTTGCTTCCGCAGAGGATCGCTGATTGGCGTCCGAAAACCTAGACCCCAGACAAATCAGCCATCTACAGACCAGCCCAAACGGACAAGGTGGATCTGCCGTGCAGCGGCACATCTTCAGCGTCAGCACAGGTAGGGCACTTACTGCAGCTGGGGGTTTGAAGAGCACCATGTGGCCAGAAACGGCACGGGGCGTTCGGTAAAATACGGCCAGCTGCAAACAACGGCAACGACACAGGGATGCGCACCTCGTCCGCTTTTCAGGGCTGCCACAGCTGGCACAAGATATTGTAGCGCTGGACACAACATCTCGTTCGCACGGACTAGTACGGAATCAAGCCATGTAACTCTGCTCTTTGAAGACGCAAAAAGCTGTTCTGAGTGTCGATTCCAAAGACAGCTTCAGATACGCAATCAACTTCATTTATGAATTCATCAGCAAAGGACATCCTGCACCTGTACGAGATTGCTGATCCCAGTGGGGCTTGTCTATGTCGGCATGAAACTCAGCCTTCTGCATCAGGCCTTGAGTTCTCAGACCCGTAGCTTCCCTGTAGAGTGTCATCTCGTGTTAGTTTGTGAGTCTGCCCTCAATGGTCAGCACACTCTCCAATCGTCTCCGCAGCATATACTTCCATGGATGCATCGATTTGGATGGGGCAACGCCAAGCACAAGTGCAACCTGAGGCTCCAGCGCTTTCCAATCGCCGCAAAGACTCCAGCCCACGACAAGACGACAGCAACGCCCGTGCCTAGCACGAATCCCACACCGAAACCCACCAGGTGCTACTCTCCTGCCGAACGTCCGCCTCGGCTTCCATGGGACCCTCCTGCCGTCTGAGCCGATGCTCGCAGCACATGACAATGCAACTCCTGCGCATGCTTCCATCCCCCTTGTGCTCCGGCCCTCGCCTTATGCAGGAGCCTCGCTTTCTTTGGTGGTACCTGATTCAACTGATCAAACTCGGTTTCTCTATGCGTCTCGCGCATCCCTATCTGTGACTCGCAATGGCTGCACAGTTTGCGCTTTGCTGGAAACGAACCGCGACAGGGCCAGGGCACCAACCACCGCGCTGGCATTAGGCCATGGCTTGAAGGACGTGCTCCTGACCAGCTGCACTTTCCGCCCTCGAACGGCCGCAGGAAGCCCGCGCTCAGGCCGTGACTGGCCCTGCGGGGCACCCTGAAGGAACGCGTCGTCGCCGGCCTCGGTTAGGCTCTCCGGCCATGTCCATGAAAAAGGCATCCGAGACGCACTGGCGTCGGAGTCTCCAGCCTTTGCCGTAGAAACATTGGAACCTGCCAACCTGGCCATTCCACGAGAGTGCGCCACGGCTGCGCTACTATGTTGCGGCCTCCGGGCCACTCTGTAGGCGAGAACATCTCAAGATGGAGTGGCCAATTCTTGCGGTGCTGCTGAGCTCGCCTCTTGGCTCTTGAGGAAACTCAGAGAACTGCAGCTAAATGCTTTTGCTGAAGGCTTGCTGGCTTGCTCCAGTGCGCTCTTTCGATGTGCTTAGGGCTGAGGGCCAGATGGCAGCGTCCCCTCTGCACTGCAAAGCTCCAGATGCATCCGCGCACAAGCCAAGACTCTGCCGAACCAATAGTCAAACATAGTCCAACGGTCAAACGTGTCTCCCAGGCAAGCTGAGTGAAGGGTTTGCGTGCCGCAGCAGCTAGCACACGGCTCGGCAAACGTAGCTTCGCATATGAAAAAGCACCATTCAATGCTGGCCATTTGGCCAGCATTGAAGTGCTTGTTGGAGGTGTCAGGCGCTTGCAGCCCGCCCCTTCAAAGTAAACATGCACTGCCGGGAACTTCGCTGGGCAACTACGCGTCCTGGTGGCTCTCTGAGTCTGATGAACCATGGAAGAGTGGCGCATAGCTGGCATAGCTGCATTGCTCCAGGAATGATCCGTCGTTGTTGACCCTGGCACCTTTATTGGTCGTCAGGCGTGGAGGGCTCATCTTTACGAGGGAAAGCGTCGTAGTGGTCGAAAGCCTGACTCAATGGGTTGCAATAGTTGGCCTGCCAGGGGCCAAACTTGGGCATTCAAAGTGGGTGATCCTACGCGACCTCGACTAATTAACATGAACACCCTGAGAACTGGACACACAACCCTACCAGCCGCACCTGCCAGGACAAGAACAGGAACCACACGATGCCCCAGCTGCCCTGCAGAAGCGCAGCATGCAAGCGCCGCCAGTCCCCGACGCTACTGTCCTTTGGAGAGGCATGGAACAAGACGTCATGGCTTTTGTCTAGTAGCACGAAACAGTCAACTCGGCTAGCAGGGTCGCAAACGAGCCGTGCTGGAAGAGACCAAACAGAAAACAACACATGCATGAAAGCGGTCAAGACTGAAACACAGATGCAGCAGGGAGAGGCACCGAACTGTTGAACAGTGACGGCACAGCACATTCCCAAACAATTTGATGAATCCCTTCTCAGATCTCACCTGTGCATAGCTGCAGCTCCAAAAGTCGATGTCAGCCGAGAATCCTCTTTGCCCAGACCCACAGGTCTGCGAGGCCAAGGAGGAACGTTCAGGTCGGCCACACTTCTTCGATCCCTTAGAGAAGCTTGGTTCTTACTGAAGCTTTTCCAACTTGCCACCTTGATGTCTGCTACCCGCCACATGCCAATTGCCGTCCCTGTCTATGGATGAGACAAGCCTCTCCCCAAACTCGAAAACATGTCTCTCCATTGCCTGCAATGATTCCAACGTTTGAAAGCGCTCGCCAGAGCCATCTGCACAGCTTGTCTGAAGAAAGGCCTCCTTCTTCCGCAACAGCTGCCACTCGAAATCGCTCAAGAGCATGCATCCTGTGGGCAATCCCTGTCGAATAAGCTCTTCATTGACAGCAGTTGCAGCAGCATCGTCCAACGCAACAATAACATCGTGCTCACGCAATGCTTCCTGGCTCAAGGAAGCCCACATACCAGCACCCAGCTTCCGGAAAATCTGCTGAAGCTCCTCTGAGTCCATCCCCACGTTTTGGGCGAACTCAGAGATGCTGTCCTTGACCATCCCGGCTTCCGAGAAAACCTCTGAGATGCCGTCAGAACTGTCGGGCTGCTCGCGCGACGAGCAAGCGTAAAACTCCAGGACGCGTCCCATGCCGTTCCACTCAGCGGCAGCATCTGCCAGGCGCTGGGCCAAGCGTGCACGGACGTATCCCGGAGTCTGAGCCGAGTCAACGAAGAGGACGGAGACGAAGCATCGCGTCCAGTCAAGTCCCGAGGACAACGCATTGAGGCGACCAGAGTGCCAGTCGTCGATAGGGCTTGCAGAGCTCGAAGAGCTCGAGCTTTGGCTCTCCAAGCTGCATCGGGCCACACTTCCTCTACGGTGTCTGCGTCGAGATCCCGCTAAGAGCAAAGGGGCATTGCCCAGTGCCGTGAGGGCCAGCGACCTGGGGCCACAAGCAAAAGAATGCAGATATAATTCACGCCACAACGCCATGCATGGGCACGTCTTGCCTCAGCTGCCCCGCCTTGGCCTCACCTCCTTTGCGCTGCGAGCTTTCGGCCGGCTGGGGCCAGGGCCCAGGGAAGGTGTGCTGACCCACTCTCTTGCCCTTGCAGTGCCATGGTCACTGCCCAGGCCCAGTGTACGTTGGGCTGGGCAGGCTATCATCTGCTTCTCGGCAGCGCTTGGCTTAAGGCCGGCTATCACTTCCCGAGGGTTTGGTTTGATAGGCCAGGGTCAGTGGCACGGCTTCGGTCCTGCAATACCCTGCATGCTCTGATCTACTCTGCACCCTGTTTCATATTTGTGGTGGAAAGGCTCATGCAAAGATCCATAGATATTGCCACGGAGTAAACAGCTTCATGAGATAGTTCTTCCGAGGCTCCAGCTGTTCTGAAGCGGAGTGCCAGTCAAAAGCAGCCGCATTCGACACCTCGCCAGCATCACACGTCTGCGGGATATGGATCTCTCAAAGCTATCTGCGTTCAGCTGAACCGCCAAACCGAACTAGACGGCCTGAGCTTCGTCATGGTTGTGTGCAGCAAGGTCTCGGGATTCTTGAGCCGGTGCCCTGCATCCAGGGAACGACTGATTGCCCGTGGAGCCTGTAGCTTCCCGAAGCCTTCATCCACGATCACAAGCTGCCAGTCGGTCTTCATAAGGAGTTCGTTGCGGTGAACCTGCACAGTCTCTGCACGCGCAAAGCTCTGCATCGCTGCCCTGTCCTCTCTGTCACAAGTGGCCTGCTCGTAGTTGGTGACACAAACCACGACCTGCCACCCGCACGCGGAAGATTCTGCATGCCACGAGGGCTCTAGTTACTCTAGTTGGACATAACTTGTTCAAGAGCGGCAGACCTGGTTACCACGCAAGCTCCGTTCAAAGGCCGATAGCTCTGCCTCTCGCGACTCCTTCGCTGGAGAGAGCTGCTGCAAAGGGTGTGCAGGAGTCTTCAGATCATGACAACCTATGCCTTGCGAACTCCGACAAGCATGCACTTGCAGAAAGGGATGCCTGGTCCCCAACAAGAACATGCACCGCCACGGATGGCGCAAAGCGATAGAATTCGGCCTGGCAGCCGGGCAGCATCCAGCCACGCAGCAACAGGGCTTGTGCTGTGAGCATGTCGCCTGCCAGTTCCCCAAGCAAGATTTCGGGGCGACGACCAGATGTGGCCCAGCGTTCTGCTTGCGCTCCTGGCCATGGCACAGTTTCAGCCCTTCCCCGGAAGGAGCTCCCAAGCACCCCTTCCTGCAGATGGAGGAGCAGAGCGATGGACTGTATCGTTTTCCCAAGGCCCATCTCATCCTTCACAAGCTTCAGTCTCAGTTATTCTGGACTCACCAAGGTCCGATTCGGTGCCCTCGGCCGACTGGGCAAGCGGCCGCTAGGATACCATGCAGACCGTTCACCTGACGACTGTGGACTGCACAAACCAACGACGCAAGCGACGCAGCAGTTCTGGGGAAGCTGCATAAAGCGAGGCGAGCCATTCCAAGCCCTCAACCTCCAGGCGTCAGAGGATCGGAGGAGTTTCTGCGGCTCCCTCGCCGGTCCAGGCCTGGTGGCTGAGCAGCTCGGCCCGGAGGCTTTCCGGAGGCGATGCATCCGGCTCCTGCACTGGGTTCAGCCAGACGGCGCTGATGCTTCCACGGGCGCTACAGCCTGCTCTTTGTGAACGATTCTCGTGTAGAGCTCGCGCCGATCGCCAGGAGATGTGCTGCGAAACTCCTGGCACTGCAAGGTGGAATGTGCGCAGCTATTGTGTTCAGTGTCGTGTCTGCCAATTTCAGATCCCATGAGAGAGAAGGCAACACAAATCGTTGCCTCGAGTGCTTCCGGGCTGCGCCGCCGGAGCAGCTCCTCGGCATGTCCTTGCGCCGGCCAGCATCGGCATATCCCTGCTGCACTTCTTGTCAGCTTCTCTCGTCCTTGGATCTCTGCCAGGACCTCTTCGAATCTGCGCTTCGTCATCTCCACCAACTTGGCCTGACAGAAGTATGTTCCAAGGCGTAGGCCTGCCATAAAACAAACATGGAACTCGTTACAGGCAAAACCAAGGGGGGGAGCTGCAGCGGCTTCAGTGATTCAATACGGGCCCTGCCTCTTCGGCCTTCCTCTCCTTGGCTCTCTCCTCATAGCTCAGCTTCCTCCTGGCGAGTGGCGAGGGGTCCATGTGCAAAACACAAGGGACGGGGTTCAAGCATCTGCCTCTTGCCATCGAGGGCCTAGGTAGAGGTGCACATCATATGCGGCTCCTTCCTGGCCTGCTTGAAAGCCTAAGACAGATGCGTTGTCATCTGCAGGTGTCGTGGTCTGTGGCCTCGGCGTTGGGGCTGGCTGATGAAGCGGCTGGCAATTGATGTAGGCTTCAACCATCTCCCTAAGCCATCAACAGTGTTCCTGCCGTTCGCTTTGCAGACGCCTCGATTGGCAAAAAATCAATCATGGACACTCGCTGTAAACCTCAGCTCGATTCCTTCTGCACCTTCCAGATGTCGATTGCCTTTCCAGAGAAGAGAAATAGCCGTGAAGCAAAGGCAGACTGCACCACACTGCACCTCTTGCCTTCTCCACGGCCTCGGGCGTCAGCTGCTGTCCTGATGGCGTGACCCGGCGCTCTTGAGCCCATGCCTCTCCAAAGTCGGGGCTGACAGTGTCTCTCACGGTGGCAACATGTGGCAACCGGTGAGAACGCAAGGACGGTATCTACGATGATGCCAAGTCCAACTATCGAGGCTGTCGCTGTCAATGCCTGCCTGCCTGCAACGTGTCGCAGCTGCCCGCATCGCCCAGGCGCTCCGCGACGATCTCCAAAGCCTGCAGCCACTCATGTAGGGATGCGGAGAATCGGAGGGGTGAAGCAGAGCCCTTTCATGACGAGCCTTGACGACGTCATCAATCCGAATCGTGCGGATCCTAGCAGGACTTGCAGGCACCGCAATCACAACGTTGCCCAACATGGCCGGACGCGTGAATTTGGCCTTCCGGCAGGAGCCATCAGCCGCGCTACTACGACTTCTATGAAATAAAAAAAATAACTTGAAACTGGCTGGGAAATCAGATAAACTTAACATCAGTTTAAGTGTGATGCGGATGGGCTCAGGGGCTCTTGAGGTTATATGCAGCTATGCTCTGCGTGGTGATGGCCCAGCTGCTGCGCTCTGAAACACTTTGAACCAAGGCAGGCCAGCAGTCTTTGACCCCACAGACCCCAAAGCCTGCTTAACTGAAGGATGTAGCTCTGAGAGGTAGCCAACTGGTGTGAGACAGCTGCTGCTTTCGATTCTGCAAAGTTGCAGCTGCGCGTGGATCCAGTGGGAAATGCAGCCAGATCCAAATCCGGACTTGCACATTAAAAGGCTGCTAAAATGACGTTGCGATGCCGCGGCCTTGAACTCCGCAGCGAATTTAAGCTTGAAGAACTCGGGGTGTCTCATGCCAGAATAAAGCATCGCATCCAGCCCGTAACTTCGGCCTCTTCCTGCCGGCATTGCGGCATCGCACTGAGCAAGCGAAGGAGCCTCAAGCTCTGCTACGCAAGGTCCAAACGGCCGTGTCTCCTTCCACTTTGGTGGTGGTGTCACAGCGCGGTCAATGGCTCAGCCAATGGCTGTGGCGCGGCACATGCTGACCACTGCAGCGTTTACCCTACTGCCCGCTCCAATGCAGCGCAGCTTCAGACGAATGTCTGATGAAGCATCACAGAGCCCGCAGGCCTTAGATGGTGCACCCAGCCTCCGAAATTGGCTTGACGCGCTCGTGGCAATAAAGCGATTCTACTGATGCCAATGCAGCCACAGCCCTGAGACTAAGGTGGTTGCGCAGGAGTATCCTCGCAGTCAAAACGGTCCATAGCTGCTTCACGCGCATTTGCATTTGCCTCCCTGTTCGCCTCGAACATCTCCAGAACTTGTGCCATACCGGGACCATCTGGCATCACTCGCTCGTCATACACGACCACGACCACCTGACCGGAAAGAATCATACACGACCACGACCACCTGACCGGAAAGAATTCATGATACATCTGGCTCAAAACTCCAATGGGCAAAAGCCCATAACTTTTAGCAAGAATGCTGCTTCGAACTGCTTCGTATGACACACCTATGCATCTCAGAGTAAAATAGTACACTGAACGGCTTGTTACCGGTGGAATTCCTACACCATTCAGGCCATTCATGAACGACTTCGTCTTTCACGGCCTCATCAAGTGGTTGCAAGAAATGCGTCGCCCCGTAGTCCGTGTACTCCTCGGTGTGTTGCGCGCTTTGCTTGGAAAGCCTTGGGATCGCCGAGGCATAGCTTCGTCCGAGATGCACCAGCCCCGAGTGCAATCCATGAGGAGGTTGGGAAATCGCTCGCGGCAAGTTGAGGAAAAATTTCCTCTCAATCGATTAGCCAAGTTTTTGACTTCATTATTATGGTCGACAAGGTCACGAACCTCTGCTCAAGATTACAAAGCACAACGCAGTCCTCCCACTTGTCCGTGTCTTTTTGCCCGTTAATCTGCTCAACGATCCACTCCAAGAGTGGCTCATGGAAGAGCAAGTAGTTCCTGCGATGCTTGCCGAAGCAACATACCCTCGACGTGTGCAGGAGGCCGTCCTGACTGGCGCCTTCACAGAGTACTGGAAGACCTCCCGCGAACAGGAAGCATGATGCAACTCCCTGCATAGCTGCAAGATCCAAGCTTTTCTCAAACTGAAGCTAGTACTTACACTTTCTAGTTACTACAGTAGCTCTTGTGTAACACACAGGCAGGGTAGAGCCAGCTGTCAGCTCCCAAAGGGCCAAAGGCAAAGCCTCTCCGTCTCGCTTCATGTAGGACCTAAGCTCGGCAGGATGCTCTGCCAAAAGACTTCATTGCTGAGTTGGGGGACACCAGCGCCAGGAAGTCGACGAAGGTGCCCGGACCGAAGCCGTCGACAGGAAAGCTTCGGAGGCTAATTCCTGCTCGATCTCGGCACACTCGCATTCAAAAAGGCATACAAACGACGCAGGCCTTTGCTGCCGAAGCCCCAGTTCTTCTTCATGCTCCTTACAGCCAAATCCGAGACGCTCATGCAATTTGGGAGAAAACAGTCCAATTCAGTCAAAGAGCAGCTTCTCTGCTCCCTCCAAGCTGCGAATGGAGCAGTCCTGCGCGAGGAGTCCTAGAGGCCCTAGAAAATCTGGAGCACGCGGTCAGAACGCTTGCTGAGTGCAGCTGCTGAGGCAACGGCATTGAAGGCAGCCACGCGCCTGCTAACAATGTCACAGGCGTATGGTGGCAAAGCTAGGACTTGAAACGCTTTCTTCTGCAAAGACCTGGGGACCAGGTGGTCGACCCGCTTGCGGTCCTAAGGCATCCAAGCGAGCTAGAGGCTATCGTTGTGCCTAGTTCTGGCTCTCCTTCTCCCTTGCAGCTCTAGGTTCCTGTACGGTCCTTCGTGTAAACGATGTCAACCAGCAGCCCGAGCTCAGGTTCAACTTGAACCTGCTGTCGGTGAAAAGCATTGCCACGCAAAAAGCACACAGGAACATTAGGAGAGCTTAGAGGACCTTGCAAGCACCAGGGAGCTTCGGGTAGTCGATGACTGCCTCGATAAGATCGCAAGGGCTAGAACCAACCATCATAGAGCTCATTTCAGCCCTTTCCGTAAAACACCATGAACTTCCTGCCTTACTGAAACATGTTGCAGAGCTTGGCTACACACTGCTTCTCCGGCAACTGCTCAGCCAGCGGCGTAAGTCACCGGAAACTCCTGTAGTCGTTTCTTGTCTGCCTGAGCATGTGGCCACGGACAACCCGGGAGCAGGTGTACAGACAAGTTCAGCCTGCTGGTCGCTGACTTGGTACGGGTGAGGAGGCCTTGCGATTCGCCCGTGTGGACTCCGACTTCTCTCAGTGCCAGCATCCAAGCGGCATGTAGTAGCTGAAGATAGCGGCTGGCTTCGTGGCAGAATGGCTCTCCTCACTTTTCGCTTCGTCACCGTTGTGAGTCGACCGCGCGGCAAATGCAGCGTTACAAGGATGAAACTGCAGAGATGAGAAGCACCTTCCAACTGCGAAGAGCATATAAAGTTAGCTCCATGTGGCAGTGTGGCAATGCCTCACTGAAGCTGCTTCGCATCACAACGGGATCCAGGAGGATGCCGAACAGAAACAAGAGAGCACCAGCCACAATCAAGTCAAAATCAGACCCTACGGCCGCGGGGCAACCCATGCGAGCAGCTTTTGGAAAAGAGCGCAGTAGGAGAGAGTCAAGGAAGTCAGACGCAGGATGACTGTCACGGCTCGTATGGCCGCAGAAGCTGGATAGATGGTCGCTGGTCCTGGCCAGCCTCGCCGGCTTGCGCCATGTGCCCTGCCAGAACGGGTCCGGGCAGACATGGCAGTTGACACTGGCAGTCAGAATCGCCGCTTGCATGATGGCTTAGGCTATGAAAAACAATCCCACCTGCCACATTTCCAGCCACCCCAAGGCCTTATATGACGAGAGATGGGTCTCAGGAGCACTACGGTCTTTGCATGTCTTTGGTAATTTAAAAAGCAGCCGAGCTTCCGCAACATCTATGCCACAGCTTCAGTCTTCCTGCTTGTCGCATCATCTGTACAACCTTTCTAAAGACACCCAATGACGAGTCCACTTCACGTTTCCGGCTTCGGCTACAAGCAAGGCAACAGATGCCTACCTTGAAGTTGTTGATGAAGCTGCTGAAATTGATATGATCCATTCCCCATGGGTCCTGTTCAAAAGTTGGCACGGCGGATGATTTAGCGGGAAGTTTCTTGCCAATCAGATCAAGGGTAGGCTCCAGCTGCTTTGCCAGGTGTTCTGCGTGCTCATCAGACTCGAATCTGTAGCACAAGGACCTCGCAGGTATTTTCTCATTGTTGCAGCACGTTCGCGAAGCATGTCTCCGGCACGGTCGAGGGTCAGCAACGTCAAGGCAGCATATTTTGAGTATACTAAGTCAATCACTTTAGATCTTTGCGTGTGACGTAGCCTTTCTTTTTCCTGACAAATCATTCAGAGAAGTTGCAAAACAGGCGATATGACAAGCAGACATGAACTTCCCAGCCTATCGAGTCGTGTCCAAATGGCCCACTCTCGCCTCCGCTTGCATACTGTCCAGTTCAGCTCGAAACCAAAATCCGTTACGACCGTTACGAGTACCTAACCGTCGGCTCAGGCAAGAGGCGGATGCGTCGCTTTGCCAGGCTGACGTCTTCGACGCTGCTCCCTGTGAATCCAGTAGACAGCCTTGGTCGCACTGGAAAGCAGAAGGAAAGAGAGATGCCAGAAGGCACAAACAAGGCGAAGCCGGCTAAGCAGCAGAGGCCGTCATGGCACCGGATACGAAGCCCAAGGTGGCAGCTTTGGGCACCTAAGAAAATTCCCGAGCGTCCGTCAGCCCGCATCGTGCCCGTGCCCAACCCGCCTCGGCATCGCGGAGCGGTGCGCAGTGGGATGGCGGAGTGTCCAGGTCAATGCCGCCGACCTTCAAAGGTTCAGCCTCGCACGGAGGCGGAAGAGACTTCAGAATCCACCAGACCGTTCCATAATATTCCATACCATTCCCGAACTGGTTGGCCCGAGTCACACGTGCAGCGGAAACCAGAATAGCAGCACTCAACGCCGTTGCTTTCACACCGGGCATGGCTCCAGGTTGTGGCATGCATGGACCGTCTTCCGAAAGACCAAACTTCCTTCAGGATTCCATCATCTTGAAGCTTTAAGCGCTCATGTTGCTGAAGCCTGAAAGCTGAAGCAGCTGCAGCCGCTCATGACCAATAAGAGAAGAATCTGCAAGCCGTAGATGACCCATGCAGCTTCTGAACATGGTGCCGCTTGTTTCTATCGCAAACGCCCGCGGTTTCGATACCTCAGTATGTTGAAGCGATGAAATGATGGCATGTGTGCCGGCAGCCCTCCGCACTCTCGGGCTCTCAGGCAGCAGCCAGGAAACATGTGCACGGTTCTTCCGCGAGAACCAATCGTACCTGGTTTCAGTCAAAACGCTGCAAAACCTGTCCCAAACACATCGGGCCAGACTGACAGTTTGCTCCCACGGCAGACATACGAGTAACTGAAGTCTTTGCTCCGCAAACGGCCCTGCACAATCTGCGAATCACACTCGCCGGCCTTGCCAAAAGGCACAGCGCAGCTTCCGGAGATCCCGCAGGAAAAGGAGGCGCCTGCTGCCGCAGGCTCTTTCATGATTCATTTCATGGATCTTTCACGGCCGAATGTGGCCTGAGCCAGCTCTTCCCAAGAAACGCCTGGCGTGCGAAGGCAAAGCCCAACTCTGGAGACTCGGCAGCCCGGCGCGACTCGCCGGAAATCGGAAAGGCCTGGGTCGAAGTCCAGCTGCCGCGCCAAGTGCTCCAAACTGAGGGCATCGAAGCCAAAAGAAGAATTGCTTTTGCCATCAACTCTTGAGCTCGCCACTGGTCACGGAGAATCAAACGCTCGCCACGGCGCAGTCTGTCACAGCGGTTGTCACCCCAGGACGAAGACAGGAATAGCCAAAAAACATCAAGGCCACTACGTGAAGTAACACTCAAAGGACCCTGGTAGTTAAGCCTCAGTCTGGATACCTGTGGACAACCGCAAAGTAAGACTTATCTGAACATCTGGCTGGACTGGCTGTTGAACGCAGGTCTACATCTCCTCCACTGGCACACTCCCCTCGTCTGGCTTCTGCCTGTCCACGCTGTTGACTGCTGAGCGGATGAAGTCGAAGACGAGAGGCTCATCTGGCGTCAGCCTGCACGAGTCACGAGCCATCTCTGCAAGCATGAAACATGTTGCACAGCTGCATCAACAGCTCCTTCCCAGGATTCGAAGGAGACCCAGTGTTTCGCACATCTCGTGCATGGAAACCGCCGCGGCCCCTGCCAAGTGAAGCCAAGCAGTCAGAATCCACGGAGTTCCCTACAGCCGCACGGGTCCCACCTCTTGCGGCAGAGCGCGCCTCTGCCAATTCCTGCGCCTGCTTGCTGAGGCGGTGTTCGCCAAGGCCCAGGCCCGAAAGGCCTCCAGACACGACTCAGAGCGTTGCCCTTGCAACCTGGAGGTTTCTGACACTGAGACCGCCGCCGTGCCGCAGCAGGATCAACCTAAGTCGCTCTGTCCCATCGCGACTTCTCTGCAAAGAGCACAAGTGAGACGCTGAGACAGCAGAACCGAGAAGAACCGAGAAGAACCGAGGGGCCCCGCTCGGGCAGCTCCAGGTCCAAACGGTCCAGGTCCAGCAGGCGCAGCACACGCTGAGAGAGCAGAGGCCCAAAAAAGCGTGTGCCAAAAAAAAGAGCGACGCACAGAACGCGCGCAGCGCTGGCAAAAAAACCCTATATGTTCTGAGCCCAGAGCTCGAGGCACACCAGGCAGACCGGCTCCTTTGGCCTGCCAAGCGGTGACCCTCCCGCCAAGCCAAGCGAAACAGACCACGCCTGCAGCAAGCCCAGCGCCCCTACGGCCCTGGCAACGCTTTTGGGAGCACCTGCATGCACGCGGAATTGAGGAGGCATGGCCATCTGCTTCAGCTGCAGACGAGCCAGAACCTGCGAAGGCAGCATCTTGCCGCGTGCTTCGCCAGAAGGTCTCCTCTAGGTCATCTCAAAAGATCGCAGGCAGTTTGCCGATATCTTCAGGGGCCCGAAGACTCTTCCAAACTCACATGACGAGACAGCAGACCGGGATGCATGCTCGAGCTTCGCTAATGCTTCCCTTCCCAAGACACCCCTCCTCTGCCAGTACAACTGACACGGCGGCTGACGTGTCCACATGTAGCCTCAGTATCGCAAGAGGGCGGAGGCCCAAACACATGTGCGTGCACGGAGCACTCGGTTTCCGGTCACTAAGCTAATCAGCCAGGAGGCGGCCAGCACAAAGCCGCAGCCAACAGGGGTCTCGGTCCAACAGCGAAAAGTAGCTAAGTAGCACAAGGATAATCTGCAGGCGGCCTGACCCTGAGAGGCGTGCTTGGCCAGGTACTCAGCTTGTGATGCAGATGGCGGGCAAGCAGCCTGGTCACCCAAGAGGCTCGTGCCAAAGTAGCTACTGCGGCTAGACCCAACGAAGAAGACAACAAGTACTGTAAGCGGCACGGGCAAAGCAAGAATTGTCGCCTTGCAATGACATCTTTCACGACCCCAAGCCGACACCTCCAGCGCTTGTGGCATCAACTTTTCGAGGGCTGCTCGGGCTTCTGCTGACTCCTGGAATAAGGGCAGCATGGCCATGTGCTACTGTCTGCCATGCCACCGAAAACAGCAGAGACGTGCAAAGTCCTGTGTCGCGTCGCTGACAGAAGCAGCAAAAAGACCCATCGAGAGGCAGGAAGACGCTAATTGGCCTGACACTCACTCGTTAACAGACTCGCCGACTCGCCGATATCATGCGGCATGCTAGCAGCTCACAAGCACGAAGGCTCTTGAGAGACGAGCGCTCAAATCCCAGTGTCAACAAGGTAATCTCTTGCAACTAAGATGCTTGCATCAGAGAGGTCTGAATTGGCCACCTGGGTTTGCACTGCATGCTGCCGAAAGCTTGTTCCGAAATCCTCGTGCTTCAACATACACAAACACATGCAGAATGCTGATGTTATGCATGACACTTAGAGCTTGATTGTATGCGCACAACGAAGTTTGGTCGCACTCTTGCATCTTGGCCAGACCTGTCACATCTCAAAGGGCTCGGCTGCCAAGCGTTGGGCAGCAACGAGTAGCAGAGGCCTTAGGAGCGTACTTCCTCTCGTGTGCGCACAGACACGTTTCACTTCGGGAATGAAAACACGGCAGTCTTCATTTCAGCGTCGAACTTTGCAAAATCAGAGTGCAGCACGAGCAGGTGCTCAGACAGGGAAGCCTAGTTCGCAGTGCTTGCGACGGACCACGCTCCCAAGCATACTTCATCGAGGCCCCTGCAATGACGCGCAGAATTTCAGACGAGGTCAGCACCGCACTTGCGTCATGAAGTTCCTTCAGATCACTCATGGAACTTACAGTGTCTCAGGTGAGCAAGAGACGACAAGGGAGGCATTGCAATGAGTTTAGACTGCAGCCAGGTCCTGTCACTCCCAGCTATCTTTCACTGCGTCGACCAATTCGAGCCGGACCCTGTGCACAGTGCCGCCTTGAGCAATCGCTTGAATCGCAGCTTGGCGGGATCTGTCCTTGCCAAGCGGGTAACCATGGCCCGCTCCAGTGCTCTAAGCAGGTAGGAGACCGATTCGCGATATGGAAAGGAAATTTCCGATTCGCCCGCTTGGTAGCCGATACACACAAAGCCGATTCTGGTATGGACATCGCGGATTCGCGCAAGGCTGATTCGCACACCACAGCAATTCGCACCCTGACATGGTGGCTTCGCACCGCATGCTGGAGGGCCCAAAACGCTGAAACCTAAAGCAGTATAGCCACACCCTAAACCCCAAACCACAAGCCCGCGGACACCACGCTAGACACTCGAAACAGTTGAAATCCAAACTCTCACAACTTGATCGAAAGCCCTAACGACCCAACCCAACAAAAACCAAACCGCAATTCCAAACCCTAAACAACTCAAGCACCCGGAAAACTAAATACAATCCCGAAAGCCTAAATAAAGACCTGAATCACCAGTGCGTGCTCGAACCGCTGGCGTGCCCCAATCACGTGCTTGAGTATGAAACTGAAAGCCGCGCAATCTACGGAAGGCAACCTGTGTGCTTCGCTTGGGGAATCCCGAAGGATAACGCTGCCGCGTGCATGGTCGCAACATGGCAACGTTGGTGAACGCATTTGGGGTCCCCTGCCTCTCAGAGGACATCTGCTCACACTGCGAAACGCAGCGGTCCACCTTGTGCCGAGGAAACTGCCCGCTTAAGAACTTGTGAGCATGCCCGTTTAAGTTTAAGTGTTCAATCCCAGCGAGGACCAATAGCCATTAACCCAGTCCTGCCTTGTCCCGCAAGGAGAGCTCCCTTCTAGGGGCGCGCGTGGCACGGTAAAGGCCTTTGACACGGTCGGGCCTTGGCCGGTGCCGAGCGTCAGACCACTGCCGAGAACGGTGAAGCTGAGCCTCCGGCACGCCGACAGTGATCGGCCTTCAGAGAAGTTAAGAGGTGTGGAACGCTGCTGCGCCATGCCAAGGACCTCCCAACAACTCAGCAACCGACCGAGCCCCTTGCGGCCCTGGGGCACACCGAGTATGGGCCTCCGATGCAGAACGACCGTAAGAGAAGCCAAGATGAAAGAAGCTCGGGGAAGGAAGCTCGTCAGCAAGCGCACCCACAACGCCTGCAAGAGGCGTTGCCATGTCCAGCGCCACCTGTCCGTGAAGCAAGCTGCCATGGAATTCACTCAATGTCAAGATGGGTTTGCAAGAGTTGCGCCAAGCAAGTGCAAAAGCAAATTGCAAAAAGGGAAAGACTTGGAGCAGCACATTACATGTGAAATGAATCCGACGGTGGGGGATGGCAGTGGAAAGGCCCGTCCCGGCGGCTCCTGAAAACATTCGCGCTGACTGCCATCAGCTGTCGCAGCTTCACATTGCATGCTGGAACCTACTGAGCGATCACAGTAATGTGTCGGCTCGCTACTATGCTTGGGTCTGAATACCTCTGTAACTCATCGGTAGATTTACAGACAAGCTCGATGTCCGGTCTTAGGAGTTGCCTCTACATTCCCATCCCATGCCCACCAAGGTCTCGGCTGCCATCAGTGTTGATTTGGTTGCATATCCTGTCGGTGATGTGATCGTGCTGTGCAGTGGTGTCCAAAAATGGTGACTAGACGGAAGATGCTCACAGAACGACAAACAAAAGCCAGTACAGTATCTGCGCACAACGAATGAACGGAAGGCTCCGAGCGAACTGATCTTAGCCGCCGACTATTGTGACTGCTGAGGTTGCTTCACAGGACTGTCTGTATTGATCTCAGGCGTAGTTGTGACTTCATCTCACTATAGACGACCCCAAGAAAGCACAAGTTGGGCTGGGGTTAAATGTGCATTAAGGGCCTATTAGGGGATACCAGAAGAATCGTCCGGGATGCTTTTAGAGATGCACGGAAATGCATACAAAAAGCTCTGCAATGAGCTCCCTCTGTACAATGCAGCTTCTGGCTACCAAGGCACTGGAACCTTGAGTTAAACGATCTCTTCGAGAAGACACAGAAACTGTTAAAGTCTGACGTCAAGGGCACGAGACCCTGACAATCTGCACTGGCAGGAACATCTACTTAGTAGATCTCCATATCAAAAAGCCTTTTAAAACTGATGCCATGCACGTGCAGCAGCACATGCTAGAACATTGTCACGCCAGCTCAACTTGTTCGTCATGTCCCTGGGCAGGCAGGTGTCCTCTGCGCGTGCAGGAGGTTTGGGGCGTGCGATCTCAATGGTTTCTGCCCAGGTGCCAACGTGAGCTCGTCGGCATTTGACTTCGGTCCTTGCACATACTCAAAACAGTCCATGCAGTCGTGAAGCGCAGCATTGAACCGAAGGCCTCTTTTCGCTCTTGGTGGCGGTTGGTTCAAACCTTGAGGCGAAAGCCAAGCTGAACCCCATCACGAAGATATCTTGCGACCGCCAACGCGAAGAACTAAGGAAGGCGCAGGAACTTCTCCTGCTCATGGAAATTCTCAACTTCCATCATCTGACATGATTTGATCCTCGCACGAGACTTGTTCATCGTGAGCCTGGGAGTCTGGCTTCACAGAGGTTACAACATTACTCTCCGCAGCAGCGGTCTCAAAAGTAGTAGTAGTAGCAGTAGCATGATTCTTTTGAGCAGTATTCTTCACCTTAGTCGTAGCAGTAGTAGTCGTCGTCGGCGTCGCCGTCGTTGTAGTCGTGGTCGAGTGGTAGTGGCAGTGGTGGTGGTAGTGGTAGCGGTAGTGGTAGTGGTAATGGTAGTGGTAGTAATAGTAATAGTGGTTGTGATAGTGGTAGCAGTAGCCGTGGTCGCGGTCGTGGTCCTGGTCGTGGTGGTAGTGGTCGTAGTGGACGTGGTCGTGGTCGTGGTATTGCTAGTGCATGGTAGTGGTAGCGGTGGTGGTTGTGGTTGTGGCAGTGGTGGCGGTAGTGGTAGTAATCGTCGTACCTGTAGTAGTGTTAATGGTGGTGGTAGTGGTAGTGGTAGTGGTAGTGGTAGTGGTAGTGGTAGTGGTAGTGGTAGTGGTAGTGGCAGTGGCAGTGGCAGTGGCAGCGGCAGCGGCAGCGGCAGCGGCAGCGGCAGCGGCAGGTAGCGGCAGCGGCAGCGGTAGTGTAGTGGTATATCGGCAGTGCCCTGAATCTGAACACATTCATGGGCCCTTGAAAGTAGCTGCACTAAGAGGTTTCCCGATTACGGCCATGCAGAAACTAAGGAGACCGTCCTGTTGTCGAGAACGTCGTCCATATGCTCGGAGTGCATGTGCTCCATCGACCTTCTATGGAGAAGGTACCACGGAAGCTTCGAAAAAAGGGGTGGGCCACCTCATGGAGCCAAACCACTCTCGGCAATTGCGCTTCACACCTCCCCTGAGATGCGTCTCTCTCGCTGCGAGACAGCCGCACGAAACGTAGGAAGCTCGGTGCAAGAAAGGCTCACTCGGAATTTGCTTGTGAGCACAACCTCCTCTTCGATCTGCGATGCAGACATCTTGCCGAGCTCGATGTCGTCCAGGAGATCCTCCACACCTGGACTGCGGCAGTGTAGACGCGATGACAGCATGGATTGCATGCCCGCTGATGTATGCGAACAGTTGTTTTACGTGTCCGTCTGTCTGACTCTCCGTGTGTCTGTCTGTCTGTCTGTCTGTCTGTGTCAACGCCTGGCGGCGAGCCCCCGTCTGTCTGTCTGTCCGTCTCTCTGTTTTTCTGTCTCCGTTCGTGTACTCGTATGCCGTGTGCATCTACGCCTGCGCCTTGCGATTGCCGAATTCTCCCTTTCTGCATAAACCGACCGGGTTCAAGAGCCTTCACTTGCCAAATACCTCACTGCTTCAGGGCGGATGGTCAGGCTTACCGGTCTGGATGGCAACAGGGAGGCTGCCGTTCACCCTCCAAAACTTTACCCACCGAGGTGCAATCTTCAATTTCTGCCTCTGCAGCAGCGGAGGATTCCAAGGTCGGCATACCTGCTCTGCTCATGCAGTGTGAATGCGAGATTCGGAATTGTAGCGTGGCCGGGTCAGATGCAGGCTGCCTAATCGCCGTCGGACATGGACGCTGATCATGCTTGATTCGGGACACCCAGCTTTGCAATACCAAGGCACCCGACCCAATCATCTGAGAAACGCGATCTGGCAGGGTAGTGCGTTTGTCTGCAGCTGAAGAGAAGTGCCCTGTGGCGGCTTCGTCACCCTACAGATTTCGAAGCAGGCCTCCTCACAAATTTCGTCACGAAACATTCATGAGACAGTTGGATACAACATCCCTGCAGGCCTCTGTGAACCGGGCCCGAGTATCCAACACAGGCAGTCGGGCTTGACAGTGGAACCTGCAGTGCAATGCTTGAACATTGAACATCCATGTTTCACTCCCACTGCACGGTTAGCCTCATAGCAACGATGCTCAGGGTTGTATCTTCCCATCCATTCGGTTCTGCGTGACCTCCAATGGGTCATTCTAGTGCTGCCTCAGGACGCACGAAAGCTCAAGTCTCTGGCAGCTGACTTGACGCCCAAACACAGACGATTTGCAACAATACATCGCGGAACATGCATGCGCCAGTCACTCTGGCATCACGAGTGCCACTCAGGCACAACTCTGACAGTTCCACTCCTCGTTGCCCGAGTCATGCTGGTGAACCTGTTCAAGTGTTGGTTGCAAGCCCGGTTGCCAGCACTGAACCGTGATAGAACTCTGAACCGGGAACAATGCCCGAACCCACCTCAAAGGGACGGCTTTGGTTTTGATCCTATCACTTTAAATGTCGTGACAATATCTCCTGCAAGCTGGCCCTAGGCTTCATCCAGCGCGGAGGCCTGCCAGATGAGAAAAAGGTAGTCAACGAAGGCATGATGCAGGAGGAAAACTGGATCGGCTGTTGCAAACGGGAGGATGGCCATGTCTCCGCCTGGACCGGAGAAGCAGGTGCTGTCGTTCTGGTTGGCCCGAAGTTCATATCCAAGACAGAAAGAGACGTCGTCTTCAATCACGCTAGCATCTAGCTTGCGGGTGGACAACATAATATCATATCTCAGCTTCCAGCCTATGGCGATATGGAGCTGCGCGTGAACAGCTTCAATCCAGGACTGGAAGTGTTCAAACCTCGTCCTCCGATAAAGGCCTGCCTGCAGTCGCCCAATCACCACACAGCAGCTTAACCACGGAAGCCAATGAAACACCAGAGCACGCAATGGCACGCAATGCACATTGCGTCAACATGTGAATCGAAATTGCCAAAGCACCATCAGCACCGGAAAGGCTGTGAGATGAAAATCCTCACGCGGAGCTCGGTTGACACAATACGAGCCTTGGCTTGAACACGCATGCCGAATGAAAGTACGACATCTGGGCATCATGCGGGCTCTGGTGCTACACACGTGCCACATCCCAAGGAAAGCCAAACCGCAGCTGCGTCTGTGCGCAAATGGACGCTCTGTCCAATCACGGGCAACTCCAGTCCTGACCTGATCCGGGCATCTGATTCATCAAGGACGGATATACGCGGTACCGCTGCCTGATCTGCAATAGCTTAGATTCCAGCACAGTTGTGGCGTTCGCCTCTTGTCGAGCACCATGAATCATCGTCGCCGGGACCGTGTCCACCTTCAGGACGGCCATATCGGGTGTCAGACCAAACCTCCGAGACACCTGAGGAGCTGCGACCGTTCTACCTCACAAACTTTGAAGGATCTCCAAGGACCCCACCCCAGAGGTCTCCCGCATCTCGGTTGGAGTTCCAGTATGGAAACGTCACGCTACAGTCGCCAGACAGCCTTGGAAGACGTTTGACGAAGCACAGTGTCAACACAGGACGGAGGCGTCCCAGGGCCTATGCCGTTTCGGAGGGTACTTGCGTACGCAACTCAGGCACCCTCCTAACATAAATACTGTCTGATTCGCACTCAAGACAGCAAAATCTCAGTCAGAGCACCCATATTCAACATCAGCCGTGCCAATCTACTGCGTGACGATTCACGAGGGCTCCTAATTTCGCAGCAGAACGTTGAAAATCACCTTCGAGAAAATCACACCCCCTACTGCCAAAAATGACCTATTGCAAGAGTTGAAGAAGAGATGCCAGCAGACTAAGCCTTCCAATTGAGAGCGAGCTGCACTTGAAGTCGAGTTTCAACTTCGAACAGTAACCGTCTGTGCATGACCAAAAACTCTTGAGGATCCCGATGACAATACCTGCAGATGCCGGTCAGCGATGTGAACTGAGGCTACAGGTCTTTCGGCTTCAATGATCTTTTGCGAGCCAAAGTTCGGATGGAAAGCAAGGAGAGAGTCGTATGTGTAAGGGAAATCGGCCAGACCTGGAATGAGCACTGCACGACGTCTCTTTGCACTCACATGTATCTTGCAGCCGAGACATGTTGATCAAGGCCCAAGCAATCGGATGGATCATCACATAACGACCAATTGTTTTTCAACAGGTTCAGTGCTTCCGCAAACTTCTGGAACTCTTCATCCGTCCTAGCAAATCGCACGGGTGGTGCAGGGTCCGTCTCCCGAGATTCAGCCGGCGCTACAGCTCGTCAAAAATGCAGCTGAAGCTCATTTGCTTGATGTCCTTTCTCAATCTCTTTTGGAGGCCGGTGGGCCTCCCTGTTGTGTCGATCGGTCGGCAATGATTCTCGCCACCATCAGGCGGATGTGTGGTCCTTACTGCTGGACTCTTCGGTGGCACATGGCTCCATGCAGTACGGCTTCTGTATCGTCCTGGACACTCATGCAATCACAAACTGCATAGAGGCCTAGTTGCGGAGGAGCTGGAGGTGCTGGCGTTGGTGCCGGTGACGGTGCAGGCGGCGGTGTTGGTGGGGTTGGTGTTGTTGTTGGTGGTGGTGTGGAGGGAGGAGCTGGTGGTGGAGGTGGCGGCGGTGGCGGCGGTGGGGGCGGTGGGGGCGGTGGGGGTGGTGGGGGTGGTGGGGGTGGTGGGGGTGGTGGGGGTGGTGGCGGCGGTGGCACAGGACTTGGTGGTGGTGTGGGGGAAGGGACGCCTCTCCTGCGGTGGAAAAATACTCGCCGAGATCTCCGAGATCTGCGCGATCTCCGGGATCTGCGCGATCTCCTAGACCGCCTAGACCGCCTAGAAGAGGATCTGCGTCTGTGCCACCAATCGTCATCCAGAACCTCACGCTGACTGGCCTCACGACAAGCAGCACGTGTAGAAGCTGTAAAAATCCCCAGTGACGAGCTGTGCGGGCTGAAACGATTTCTAGAATACTTCCCACGCAGTGGAGGTCATCAAACCCAGGTTATGCTTCGAGCTTCATACGAAATTTTTTGTCATCAACCACTCCTAGGAAAAAAACAAAAATGCTAAGTCCTCACCTGCACCTGCAACACGTTGGAAATGTCCGCCTGCCGCTTGGGGTCAAAGTTTGCGCCAAGAGTGGCAAATGCTCAACAGCATCGCAATTAACAGCAAAGCCTCGCAGTTCTCAACAGAACTATTCCAACAGGCGTCGCCAATGGAATCGTGCTTGGCAGCCTGGTGTTGGCGATGCTTCCGCAGCCGTCCACCATGACAAATGCGCGGTGACTACAATGACTACAATGACACACAGATGTCGAACTAAGGCTCAACCAAGCACTGGATCAAGAACACGAGGAATGCCCACCTGGTCACGTCGGCGAACAAATGACGCCACAAGCATTCACACCACACCATAAAACTGCTGGCCTGGGCATGGGAATGGACATGAAGGCACACATTCTGCTATCGGTTCGGTTGCGCCAAATGGCTGCAGCTTCTCGAGCTCAAAATCTCCCCAAGGGTAGCTTCACGCAAAGGCAACAAGCAAATTTGTTTTTCCTGAACCGCTGGCTTGCTGCGTCTTTTGAACTTGAACCGGCACATCTGTTTCCAGTCTTTCAACTACGCCTGAGCGAAAAATCACAAAAGACTATCCGGTGGCACGCGGACTCACCCGCAGCGATGAAACCGCCACATGGAAACCAAACGCATCTTTGAACAAAACTGTATGTACAACCGACAAGGCTCAACGACCTGTGCTGACAGTAACCGACGTCGTCGGTGGCAAATGCGTCCATCAGATCCCGGCACTTCCGGCGGCAAGTCCCCACTCCACAAAGACAGGTCCATCGCAAGCAACAAAGACAGCCGGCGAAGTTTGGCTTCAAAACCACGCCGGATGAAAGAGAGTACCTCGTGCAGAACGACTGAATGCCGCAGCCGAAAAAATCAACAGAAATTTTATGGAGCGACAAAGCATCGTCGAGAGCACCCGCTTGCCAAAGTGTTTGGCCTGTTCTTGCAAGAAGAAGAACTTCCACAAGGGGACTGAACAAACCGTTTTCGCGAAAGATGCCTTCTATAAGAGATCGCCTGTCAGCTCCGTCTTGCAAGCAGGCCTTTCTACTGTTACCTGGAGTGCACAAGCTGCGGGATTTTTCGAGATGGCCTGTGCTGTGCAACATGAGCATTTGCTTTGCAGTGTTTCGGGACTTGGGGTTCGAAGTTCTCAGGTCGGGAAGAGAATCAGAGTTCAAACAAAATTCCCGAACCCAGAGTTCGAACACAGTCTTCTTCCACAGACAACAGACGAAGTTCGAAATGCTCAAATCTGGATTTCAAACATAGAGTTTCCGAACTGGATTCGAACATGTGAAAAACAGAGCGCGCAGCACTCGGTCTTTTTCTTGCGCCAAACAGCTTTAGTTACGAACGTTAGACACACAAAAGAGTTCGTGCGAGCAGTTGCACCACTCGCTGCTAGCGCAGCACCAGGGTTTGGTCCTGGACCAAACGAGTCAAACTTCTTCTCAGAAGTGGTGTTTTGGGCGCTCATAGCACTCTGCGCTCCGCTACCATGTGAAAAACGC
>CAJNJA010006654.1:0-16740 GCA_905231915.1 Symbiodinium necroappetens
GTAGTAGTAGTAGTAGTAGCAGTAGTAGCAGTAGGAGTAGCAGCAGTAGTAGTAGTAGTAGTAGGAGGAGGAGGAGGAGCAGGAGGAGGGGAAGAAGAAAAGCGGAGCAGGACGAGCCGGAAGGATGAGGGTGGGAAAAAGAGAAGCAGAAAAGCGGAGGAGCAGACGCGCGAAGCAGCAAAGCAGAAAGTGCCAAAGCAGCGAAGCAGAAGAGCGAAGCAGAAAAGCGGAAAAGCAGAGAAGCCGAAAAGCAAAACAAAAACAAGCAGCAAGCCACAAGCAAACAAGAGCAGAAGGCAAACCGAGCCAACAAAATCCAAGCGTAAAAAAACCGAAAACTCAAAAACAAAATCCAAAATACAACTAAAAGATCCTAAACAAAACACGCCTCCACCGGATTTCTCCGCCGCCGCGCAGTGAGCAGCAGACTCAAGACGCGGCCGGGGCCCCCTGCGTCGCGAACATGACCCTGGCATTGCCTGCAGCTTCAAGCTGGGGCCTGGCAAAAAAAATCGAAACGCACCGGCGGAGCAAGACAGAGAACTGCGAACACGAGGCGAATCTGATTGTCCTGCTCTCTCCTTCTCAACACATGGCCGTGCGTGCAGCAGCAGAGAGGTGAGATAGAAGGGTGCAAGCCTGGGGCATCGCTCTGTACCACCTGGATGCCTTCACTTCATGCAACCGAGTGTACGCCATCCAGATGAGCTGCCCACGCATTTACTGCCATCGTTTGTTCGGCATGGAACTTGGATGCAGCTGATGCAAACGCATCCAGAGCTGGAGAAGTGCTTCACATATCTGAGGATTCAGCATTGAAAGTGTACTTCCTCTTCCCCGTGAAGGATCCTGTGGCTTAACGGCTCCACAGTGGGGCGAGTGCCTCGACGGTCTCGCAACTCTGAGGTGATTGCCGTCGATGGTGGCAGCATTGTGAAGAATTCCATGGATTCGAGGGTGCCGTTCCTCGTTGTCATGTGTCCAAGTCTTCCCATATGCCACGAGGGTGACATTCATCATGGACTGAGGCTGCGGCTGCTATCAAACTCGCAAGTGACTGCAAGGTGCGTGCGAAGTTGCTGGGAGCATCTTGACTCAACGGAAACCCACCTCGACATCTTCCATTTCCTGCAAGTCACACTCGAAGCCATCAATCTTGTGCGTCTCAAACGAATCACCTTGGCACCAAAGACAGCCCCCATAAATTCACAGGGCGGATGCTTCAATGCTATGCTTCTGAGGCTGGCACTCAGATCAGAGAGGTATCGCTTCAATAGATCTGCAGTCAGTCTTGCTGTCTACGACGCAGGTTGATCCGATGTGAACTGTATTGCATGTTGTTGCATGTCCCGACTGCGGTGACGAGCGAATCGATGCGCGACGGGATCAGAGTCGCATCAAGGAGATGCTACAGTTTAGCTCCTAAAGGTGTCCTGATGCGAATCTGCCAGCGACCAAGGCCGACGAGCACTGTATGCAGTGGACGGCACACCGCCAAACAGAAGCCAGCGTCTCTGTGGAAACGACGCAGCCCATGAAAGCACTACACAGCAATCTGTCTCTCACATATGGATGCCTTCTGACTTGCCGTGAAGGATGACCTTTCCAGAAGAATCATGTAAAGCAACGGCTGGTGACTTGCCGAGCTCGTGGCCGAGCAGCCGGAGTCCAGAAGCCGCATGGCAGTTTCAAGGCCTGTCGCACCAGGACCAGAGGACCAGCACTCGGTGTTGGCATACCTGAGGTCGTGTCCATGTCCCTTGGTCGCACCGGTGACCAAATAAACCCGCTCTTCCAGAGGAGGCCTTGGTTTGGACTCCATGACCCCTCTGAGTCGGGTCGAAACCCTGAGATCCAGGCATCTCCGGGTCGACTAGCCCTGAGACGAAACGGGTATGACTAAACTCACGAAGGCACATTGCCCTCTTTGAAGACTTGTCCTCGGCCCTCCTCCACTATTGCAGGACCTAGGAAGTGTTGATTTGCATTGCGTGCATAGTGCTGCCGAAGAATTGGAGGTCGCGGCTTCGCCGGAAAGCTGGGCCCGCCTAGCAGGTACCAGCCCGGTGCATCTCGGTGCACCTCTGACAGAGTTTCGCAGACTTGGCCCACGGCGTAAACTCGCCGATTCTCGAAGCCAGGGATCCATCGCACTCCGTTCGGGATGGCCGCGGCCATACCAGCTGCCTGACTCGGCTGGAGCACAAGTGGGCGTGGCCTGAAATCGGCTTGTGTTGTCAGGACAGTTTTGGTGCTCAAGATTGTGAGCTTTGACACAGTTTCGATGGTTACAAATTGGCCTGCAGGAAAACCAGGAGTGCACAGCTCAGGCAGCACAAGGCAGCGAGTGGAGACACCTTGTCGTGGCAAGCATGACCAGTGTCAGAAAAGCTGATGACAAAGCTCTCGGGAAAGTGCTGTTGTTTGCGAGGCTGATCCTCCGCAAGACTTCGCAGGATGAAAGAAAAGCGAAGACAAAGGCACGACTCCTCTGGCTTCTAGCTGACTTGGTCTTCTGCACCTGGCAACTCCGACTCCAAAGAGGAACATTGCATCGGACTAGTGTTTGACAGCTTGCGGACCTATGCAAAGACTTCATAATCATTCTCGCCGTCATGAGACAGCGTACAGCGCAGTCACGGTCGATCAAGTTGCCCAGGTAGAGGGTCGTGGAGGGTTTTAATGGCCTGGTCTCTGTAGCTTGATCGTTGACGAGTCGAGCCAATTATGCCATGCAAGACTACTCCAAGACGATCATGGGTGTTTTGATGGCCTGTTCCACTCGGGCCCAAATGCATCCGGTAGGACCCAGGAACGAGCAGTCCACAGCGTCCGTGCCTACTACACTCAGAGCACCGCGCTGTGCTGCTGCAGTCCCGGAAAATGTGTATGCTGCTGGCCAAATCCCGCCCACCGAGTCTATGGTCGATCCAATCATGCTTTGATCCAATTTTGACGCGTTTCTTCTGTTTTGTGCAGCCGCTGCAAAGCACACCTCAGTTCGGCATCGGCACGTAGACATGTGTCCAAAAAAGGTCCTCCAACAACCACGCCGAGCTGGCAAAGCATCCATGGATTTCGAAAGCAAGTCACAGTCACACATGAAGCCATAGGGTAGCAGCTGGTCTCGTCTTCGCTTTCTCCCCATGACTCGGTGGTCCTCCTGCTTCGCGGTAGACAACGTGCAATGCATCATGCAGCAACCTGCAGTCTCTCCTCTGATTCCAGCGACGAGTCGAGATACGAGATTGTGAGTTCAACACCTCTCATACAGATGATGCATACAAAGCTCACTCCTTTGCCCTTAAGAAGCCTGGCCTGGCTTGATGTCGACGTAAGGCTGTTGCAGAACGAAAATGCGTCCGGCGAAGTCAAACTCGATTCCACAGCTGGGCTTGCAAGAATGATTCATCAGTGCCTCGGCGAGACAAAGGCTCGGCTCGGCCCCGAGAGAACAGCCAGGCCTTTCTTTAAGTTTAAGCAAGAGACCATGCGAGGAAAAATGGCGTAGCCACGGAAGGGTGGGATCAGAGCAGTTGAGAAGTGTAGAGGTTTCGCTGCACTCCAGGAAATGAGTTTCTGCTCGTCCTCGCCAGCTGCCTGGGTCGGGCACGATTGCTAGCAGACACCTGAAGACGCGTACATCACACTGTACGCACAGTATCATCACACCACATGCACACACACACACAGCCTCGCCAACATCACTCCCATCCATGTCCAGCGGATTCTTGGCCAGGGACCGAATCCACGGCTCCAGCTCCCGTATTGCAGCAGTCTTGCAGGCACCGTCCTTCATGGCGTCTATCTGAAGAATGTATTGCAGCACCGGAGATATGTACTTGACACTCGTGCAGTTGGAGCAAAGCGAACCCAGTAGCTTGGCGTAGCCCACAGGCTCGAGAAACTGCTTCAAATCGATCGGTAGTAGCTCCAGTCCAGGCCCTAATGCCCTCAAGGCCAGCTGACGGGAGATCTCTGTTTCTTTCTGCAACTTGGCCTTGAATGCGGCCTGCTCCGCAGGTTCTGAGGGCATATCGACGGCCTCCCAATAAAGCCGAGAGCAGAGAGCTCTTAGTGGTGCAGCAGCACGTTCAGGGGATTTCTCCACTTCGGCTATGCACCAGCACAAGAGCTTTAGCGCCAGCATGTGAAAGACACACCCCACTTTCCTGGAGTAGCGCGCAAAGAGTCGCGCAGCCTTCCGCTGACTCCTCAAACGTCCGAGTATTCGTTCATGCTCACGCAAGCAGGCAATGCTGCAGAACAATGGTGGGACTCTCGAAAACAGCGGCTGTCCCTCCAAAATTTCGGACAAGCTCTCGTTCAGAATGTCACTATCTGCACGTCTTTGCAGACCGGTTAGCTTCTGCAATTGCCAGACTGGGCTGCCTAAGACGTGTCCACACAAGGAACATGCCAGGCCTCTCTTGTAGCAGGGGGAAACTTGGATGATCTTTCCCAGGGACGACTCAGTGAAGATCAGAGCCGGCTGCCCGACTGGTCTCTTCGTGGCATACAGGCCACGTCCACGTTCTGGTGTGCTCCGGACCTCCAGCGACTTTCCCACCAACTCTCCCAGATAAAGATCCTCGTGCATCTCGTTGGCTGGCGCTGCTGCAGGATGCTGCAGGGTTTATATGGCTGCGGTGCCGAGAAGCTCAGATTACAACGAGTGCAGAGAGAATTTCAGAGTCAAGAGACTTGAGATTAGAGCTGTGAGCGAAAGCTAGGAGGCAGAGATAGTCGCCGTGTACTTCTCGGACCAACACTACTTGCATCAGGTGGACCAAGCAGGATGTATCTAGTTCAAAAACCTCGAAAGCCTGAAAGACCTTGCCATGGTCATATCTTTCCAGGAGTGCTATCTCACCGAAGGCAATACAAAACACTGTCGCACACTCGCGCACGACTGTGCCCTAGCCTTTCTGGCAAAGCAAGCTTGCATCCTTGAGGCGCGCCATTCATCTGTTCATGTTCTCAACACATTGCTTACAATGGTGTTAGGCAGGGAGTCTCTGGCGGATGGGGCGACCGCCTGCCTAAAATCAACCGATACGTGAGCTGTTCTGGTGCCTGCCGCCACCCATGGATTAGTCAAACGTAATTTGCCGACCCACCGGACACTTGATAAAAAGACAAACCCTGCAAGCTCCTGAAGAGCTAGCTTTCGTGGCTTCGGAGTCCTCCCGAAAAGATGGCGCGCAAACTCTGCGACTTTGTGGACTTTGCGGCTGTGCTGCCTCCGTTTCAGCCCACCTTTTTGAACAGGAACCCGCGAATCGCTAGCGCGAAGTCGGCGATTCCTCGTAACCTGCATCTGGGGCCGACATAGGGCCACACAACCAGTGGACCACAGAAGCACGGCACTGGACTCCTTCTACACATCACATCTGGGAAAGGCACCCAGCAGATTGAAACCGCTCTCATAAATTCGCCGAATCAAGAACGCCGCTTGCGGCCTAGGAATGGGCACCACTGATGACATCGAAAGCCTGCATCGCGACAAGCTGACTTGCAAGCAAGTCACGTGTAATGCTCTCCAACGGCATCGCTTGCACCGGTTCCATGTATGTGGTCAACAAGCGGAGGTTTCGGAGTTCGCGTCATGGAGTCGCTGCAGTTCCCGGTGGGTGCATAGAAGCAAGACAGTCCCGTGAACGGCGTCCAGAGATGCCCGGAGAGGCTGTCCGGGCTCAGACCAGTAGAGCTCAACAACGCAACCAAAGGCTCAAACCTGGCAAGTTAGATGTCTGAGACCTTCTCCACACATGATGCTGCTTTGCCTGGTGTATGTGCAGGCTAGGCACCACCTCCACTGCTCCTCTAATCTCAGAACCATGACTTCCTTGGCCTGCCGCCAGGCACAGCCTGAAGTTTGCGAGCAGAAGTGCTTGTCCACCATGCAGGGGTCGATTCCATGAGCCTGCTACAGGCTTTCAAGCTCTCGCAGGCTTGCGGCATTGGCGCTGAGCCCGTTCCAATAGTATCACACCCTCTGAAAATCCCTGTTTGTCATCATTGCCGCTGGGGACTGCAGGAAGTTTTCTTCGTGCCCGAACCTGTAAGCGTACCATCACCCGTGCAAGGAGATCCACCCACACCGAAAATGCTGGAGGCGCAGAAGCATTGTAGCCCAGGATACCAGCGAACTTCATCCTTTCAGCGTGGTCCTTGCAGCCTAGGGAGCCAAATTTGCAGAGTCCGACAACCTTGTGCAGGTAAAGGGACAACACACGGCTGTATGGATTTCGCGCCAGCATCCAAATTCGGTCAGTCGAGCTGAGAGCAGAGTAGTCGTATTCTGAAATTCTCTTCAGCATGTCTCCAACTGATCGTGGAGCACCTGCCGCTTCACAGGCAACTGCTGCAGTCTAACGATCGCTTAGCACTCCCACGGCTCATCCAAGCCGGCCATCCATGAACCTCTCTTCACAACGAGCCTCCAAAATGAAGCAAGTGCATCAACGAAGCGAAATATCGATTCCCATTCTTCTGCGGAATGCAGAGAATGATGTCGTCAAGAGGTCTCGGAAGCCGGAATCGGTGTGCGTGAAGATGCAAAGCTTCTGCGTCTCGAAGTAAGTGGTGATTCCTTCAAGTCTTCTCCAAGGCAGCTGCAGTCACAGTTGCAGACACTCACGAGCCGTCCGCTGGTCGGTCTGGGGCGGCGGCGTCAGTGACTCGACGGAACCATAGAATTCATCGAAGAGGGCAGTCATCGAGGCGCCGTGTGTCTGTGCATACTGGAACGAAGAGAAGCCCACAAGCACAACAAACATCGCATGGCTCTGGCACGACTAGGTTGCGAGGGTGGCTTCGCTGTGGCGAAAGGTCGGGCATGGACAGTGGTAGCAAAGTGACACACGTCGGCAAGAGCATGCTGGGTGCATTATTTTTTCGGTTCGCCACGCTCAAGCTGTTACTAGTCGAACGTTCAAGCGGCGAAAGCCCCAATTACCAACCTTGCGCCACACACATCTCAACAAAATCTCAAGGAAACAAATGAACCAACAGGCGCCGGCATCTACATCTGCGAGCCGCTCGAAGTCACCATTCAACTCCTGATACGTCCCAACCCACAACGCTCACTAAACCATTCACCGCCGTCTCCGTCGTGCAGCCAACCAAGTTGCAGGCAATGGATTGACAGTGACGGCAAAGATGCTGAAGCCTCAGCTTTTGGGCATGACAGGCACGCGCCCATGCCCGTAGTATCACAGCCGCGCAACGCCAGGCGCAGCTCCAACTTGACCAAACCTCAAGATGCAGAGGTAGTTCCTCCGTCAAGTGGTCAAAAAGCCCTTGCAAACAGCTTCAACAGATTCTGACAAATGCGGCAGCCAACTTCCGAAGTGCACATCGACGAGAAAGAATGGAGCTTCCCAACCCAATGCTGGCTGCACATGTTTCTTCACCCAATGCTGGCAAGCACTCTGAAGCGACAGATCCACAAAGCAAAACAGGACAATGAAGCACCTAGGCTTCAGCAGGCGAATGCAAGCGCTGTGCCGGACCCGAGGTGCCCTGGCACATGAACGTAGAAGCCCCGAATAAACGTGAAGTAATCCGCCGAGGCTTGGGAGTCGAGATTTTGCATCTTCCCGCTCAGATCCCGTTTCTCCAGGTGCCCGATTTCAGCTGGCAATAAACACGAAATCCTGACGCACTGCAAGAGTCGAATAATCCAATTCAACCCCAACAGTTCAAGCTTTTGGCTATCTGCACAGCTAAACGCTGCCCCTGCCGGCTGCCCCCTGCCCCGCACCGCCTCCCCCTGCCCGCAACGACGAACCAAATAGAGCACATTTCAGGATGTCCCAAGCAATCATTGCAGGCGAGAATGAACACTCTGACAGAGAGCGATGAGAAGCTGCGCATCCGTGCAGGACAACGCGTGTCGAAAGTTCTCAGACGCCTACATGGACACTACAATTGGCTGTCCGCGCCGAAGACCTGACGAAACCTCGCGGATGCACTTGCTTTCATTACGGGTTTGCTTCTTTTCTTGAATGCATTTTTGGCAGCGGCCGACGTCCATGCCCCGAGCCGTGATTGTCGCCCGTACTAGCAGGTCTCCACCGAGCCAAACATGCCAACCGAAACCATGGCAGATAATCACGGTCGGCAAATGCCAAATGCCAAGCCTGGGCTTCCAAGTGAACCCATGGACTGCAAACACTGAAACCAGTGTCGGTGCAACGTAGAAACAATTACATACTGCAGTCCGCTTCCGAAATGCGAAACCCGGGTGGTCACTCTGTCTTTCATGCCCTGCTCCGAAATGCTGGACCCAGTGTAGACCCCGCCGGATGTTCTCGATACTTGAGCGCTAGCACGAAAGCTCTATAATCGACAAGGCTGATGACGTAGAGCTGGGACAGGCAGACAGTCAGTATGCATCAGAATTGTTTATGTATTCAGTATTCCGGTTAGGACACATGTAAAGACACGCAATTACATGTGGACACATAAACGTAGTGGTTTGCAGACTACACTGTGGGTTTTGCTGTCTTGAGGCTCTCCCGATGGTCCACCTCGACTTCCTTCGATGCTTGCAATGTCGACCAGCACCGGGCCGTTGCTGACAGCATCAGCAGCATCAGAAGAGACCCGTTTCTCGTAAAGAAGCCCTGGCAAAAGAGACCAACGCAAGAATCGAAATCCAAAAAAACGGCGTCCAGGCAGCCTTGGGTGGAGATAGCCCTTTTTTTCGAGCGCCCCCACTCCCAGACGTATCATGTTTTGAGGTAACGAAGCTCCTCTCCGAGGGGGCTTTCACCAATGTGTGGACACTGCCAGAATGGAACGAAAGGATGGCTCCAAGTAAAATCTCAAACCGATGGAAGCACACGGCAGACAACCGCGGTGCCAGATCCAGACCCGACCGAAAGCTGTGCAAGCAATGATAAGATAAGCACCTTTTGTTCGGAGCCTGTAAATCCCAAACGGCTGGATAATGCTGGATAGCCGCGCGGTGCCAGGTGGGCACTGGGTTTCAGAGCTAGGGGCCAAGACTATACAAAACTCAACATGGAGAGCCTAGCACTCCCACCGGCCGAGGATCGAGCTGCTCCCCAGACAATAGTGCATCCTGGCTCTGTTGGCTTTAGCACGAAAGCCAAGAAGGAGCACACTTCAAGATGTGGACAAATCTTTAAGGCAGGTAACCTAGGGTGCTCAGCCAACACTTGCCGGCATGGCCCACTGCCGAATGTAAGAGGAGGCGGCTCCTCATGTCGGTCAAGCCTGCTCCGCTTGTGGATTGTGGAAGCTCAGATGCAGGGCAAACCAACACGCATCCATGCTTGAGCGGTGACGCATTGCTTGACTGCCCCACCCGCCTGAATTGTTGCGGATCCTTATAAACAGCCGGATCCATGTTTGCTGCTCCCAAGAAAAGGAGCACCTGCATAGCTACGAGTTGACACGAAGATGAGGCACAAAGCCCTCTGCCTGATCTCCCTCAAAGGGCATTCGCCCTCCAGTCCACTTTGCACCTGCACACCCCACTACAAATCCCTACAACATCCTTGCAAAATCTTGCAACAATCCTAGACCGAAGCCAGAAATCCAAGCTCAGTCGAGTACCAGCTTTGATGTATCTGCGAGGGTTCCGCTGGAGAGGAGCATCCAGTCGGAGAACCTGCACAGAGCTGTAAGTGATTGTAAATGGTAAGGCAACCTTTGAACTAAAAAGTCAGACGTTCAGAATCCAAGAAGCCGTGGTGGTGCATGCAGGGGCTTCAGGGATGCTTGTGGCCGGGACTGATTCAATGCATCGGCATTCGGATCTGATCTTGTGCGTTCGGAGGCGAGGCCCGGGCGCTTGGTGCTCCGCGGTCTGGTGCGTCGTGTGCAAGATGCTTCAACTTGAGGTTCGGCAGTTCACATCAGCCGCTGAAGTCTGAACACAGAATCTGGGCAACGGTACGTTGGACCTAAGCCTGGAGAGCTTCGCAGCAGTACTCTTCTGAGAGGAATCCTCCGCAGCAACACTGCGTGGAGTAGATGTGTTCGACAACGGTCTCGCCGTCTTCCTGCGTGCTTCCCACGGGCTCTCGACGAGATTTCATCCAGAGAGGCACTATGACATGGAAGTTCCAACCGACAGTGTAGTAATCCTCGGGTCGCATAGTGCATGCCGGCAGAAGCCGCATGTAACAGTGCCACGAAAAGCATGACGCTGGAAGTCGGCAAGCCATGACTGCAAGACCCGGTAAAAAGCAGGCCGCACCATCGTATTGCATATGCACATGTGCGGTCTGCGAGACATGAACAGACCTGATCAGAACAACGAAGTGCGCAACCGGTGCCAACTTCGGATAGGGCTTCGTCGCGGGAGTCCGGCAAACGCTGGTTGCCACCCAAGGAATCCCTGTCTGCCAGGCGACCCTGCCTCGCCTCCACACTTCGCGACTGGCCCGGATGGGGATCTTCCCCCTACCGGCCCTACCCCATACTTCAGATAAGCGAAGCTGGACTCACATGAAAGCCCTCCTCAAGTTTAAGGAGAGGGCTTTCGCAACTTCAGAAGGTCTAGAATGACCTGCAATCATGGTGAGCCACTGGCTGACCTGTTTGACTTCTACGACAGTTATCCCGAAGAGTGTCCTCCAGTTTCGTTTTCGCAGCTCACCTTCAGCGAGTCTTCAAAGAGCAAACAGAATGATGTTGGCAACGCCCAGAGCAGGTACAGGTGGTTTATCAAACCACCAAGCCTCCAGCTTGGCCAAGCGGCTAGCAGGACATTGAAAACAACAAAGAAGGAGAAGACAAATCAACCCAAGACACTGGCAGCCAGGCAAAGCTGCAAACCGAAGACGGTTCGTGACACAACATCGGCATGCTCAGAACCAACGACTTGTGGATGTTGCTCTCGACAGGCCTCTTGAATGAAGCGATCTGCAGTCCCTGAGATATCCTCAGACACCTTCCAAGAAAGCGATCCAAGCCTTCAAGTCTGGATAATCTGGCCGAACCTGGCGGAAGGCCTCCTTCTCTGAAGCAAGACGAAACACGAGCCTGAGCGTGTTCGTGCGCAGCCTGTGTGACAGCTCCACAGCTGACCCCTCTGAGATCCTCGCGAGCACAACGCATTCGCCGACGTCATGTTCACCATCAGCTGCACCTGAGGATGTCCAAGGAGGAGCTCTCTTGATGGCAGAAGGCACTTTGGCGCGGACCATGAGCGTGAGGCTCTCTGCCAGGGCCAAATCACCACTTTCAACACCCTGACAGAGGTGGGAGCGCGGCACAACGCAGTGTGATGCGAGCGACACGGAAGACGGGGGCCGGCCTCACGCAAACCTTTCAGCAATCCATCATCGCCCTGACAGCTCGTTAGAGAAGCACAGCAGACATGCTTGGCGTAGCCAGGCCTTGACCAGAAGGGCATGAAGTAGGAGAAAGTACCTCAAACGGTACTCATAGCACCCGTGCACTGGCATCCCTTCCAGCGGATAGCTTGCGGCTCCAACCTCGGAACCAAAGAAAGGAGCTCTGGATTCCACCATAATCCTTAAAGGGTCACTTTGTGACGGGTTGGACCTGCTCTTCGTCGCATGGTATAGCCTCTGAGGCATCGGGCCCATGCGGGGCCTCTTGGGAGGGAAAAAGATAGTGGCATCTGGCCTGCAACAACACTACATCTCAGCAATCGCGCTTTCGGATGTCCAGTGAATGTGCGCCTGATGATGCGCCATGTACACGGAATGCCGAGCTGGAAAGCCTTAATCCCGTCTTGTCATGCAGTCTGCATGATTTCACTGCATGTGCTTGCAACAGTGATGCATCCTCCCGTGCAGCGGAAAAGAGAGAGAGAGAGAGTGAGTACATTCCTTTGCCTTTCATTAATTGTCCTTTCCATCCTCTCTTTCCTGTCAATGCTCCATGTCCATGTCGGCTTAGCCTTGGTGGTGTGTCCTACCACTCGAAACGGTCAGGCGTCTGCTCTTGATATAACTATTCACAATCTCCAAAGCCTCAGTGAATGTAGTGATACTTCGAACAATCAGCCACAAATGTTGCTGCTACGGACCAAGCGTCTTCTGCATTAGCAACGTGATCAAGAGGTCATTGTCCAGTGGTCTGCCGGTCGTCTTCGCATGTCTATACTGTCTATTCTTGACACGTTCATGAACTCACTCAGGTCACTCTCGAGATGGTCATTCCTGAGCCTAAAGCCAATGATCGACTCGAGCTTTCTCAGTCAGTGAAGACTGCTTGTGCAATCGACGCCAAAACTCGAAACCATCCTCTGTGTCCGCATCAATAGCTCTTGCTGCACCATCAGTGATTTGTGCCAGCATGCACGCCAGTTGTTTTGACAACAGTGACAGTTGACTATTCTGGGGCTCTCGTCTGTTGCACAGCATCAAATGCCAAATGTTGCACACCGGTCATCATCAATCACTCTGTTGGATCCTTCGACATGTCAAGTCTTGAGCCAATGCCAGTCGGCATCGTAGCATTCGATAATGCATCATGATCATTGGGTGCTTTCTAGGGCTGGTTACATTCAACAGAGAGCGAGAAGGAGCGGGAGATGGAGAGAGCGGGAGGCGAGAGAGCGAGAGGGCGAGTGCAAGAGCGCGAACCAGAGCCAGCGCGAGAGCGAGAGCCAGAGCGACGGAGAGAGCCAGAGCGAGAGCCAGAGCGAGAGCCAGAGCGAGAGCGAGAGCGCGCGAGCGCGAGAGGAGGGGAAGGATTAGGGAGCATGAGCGGGAGCAGGAGAAGGAGAGAGACAGGAGAGAGCAAGCAGGAAGGCCGGCAGATCGATAGGGATACACAGAGACACGGACAGTCTGTTGTCATGTTTGTCACGCGTCTGGACGAAGCCAAGCAAAGTGAAAACCAGCCACAGGTCGGCTTCACAGGATTGCAGAGCCTCTATCGAGATCTAGTGAAACCAGCTTTCATGTAAATGTAAACCCGCATCTGTGATCTATCCCAAGTTCAGCACCATGGACAAGACCGGCAAGAAGCTGCGGATCAGACCTGCATGGCGAAAACTCTATTTGCGAAGTGGAATAGATAACAACCGCTGCACTCCTAGCTCAGACGCCAAAACTGGACGACTCTTTCTTCGTCGCGTGGATGGTAGCACTGCAAGCGCCGTTCGGCGTGCAGGTTCTGATCCTACAGCCGGCGCCGGGTGCGCATATCAGCACCGGCCCGCCGAGGATCGACCGCCGCCGATCCCTTAGGGTGGCGTGGGTGGGAGAAAAGCTGAAGGCGTCGTGTGTCGAGCCAGAGTGTTTCAGGCAGCTACGCCGTTTGCGGTTGTTCATGCGCACATGAATGTGCTTCACAACAACCGCCGCACTCCTAGCTCAGACGCCAAAATTGGACGACTCTGTTCTTCGGCATGTGGATGGTAGCACTGCAAGCGCCGTGCGGCGTGAAGGTTCTGATCCTACGGCCGGCGCCGGGTGCGCATATCAGCACCGCCCGACGCCCGGCGCACACAGCCCCGCAACGCGCCGGCTCACAGAACCAGGAAGTGGAGCACGCCAGAAGATCGTCCGCCGCACCATCCACCGCATAGAGCAGGTCGTCGACCACCTTCGCCAAGATATGCATAATTAGGGCGACGCAGGGGCGTGGACCCTCGTCCAGCCTTCGCGTCGGGCCCTGTCGAAATCGTCGCGGGACACCGCGTCGGCCACGTTGGCTTTGGATGGAACGCGCCGGAAATCGACGACCGTCCCCTGCCTCGCCGCTAAGGCCCAAAACGCAGCCAACATCCCATTCATCGCCGGGTCTGTGCCGTACCCCTTATAGACATCGCCGCCTGACCCGCGGCGTTGTCAATAAAGGCGGTGACCGCGCCGGGCAGGTGGGTGGAGACCGCCGCCAGCGCCACCACCTGGGCAAAGATCTCCAGCATGTAGATGAATGCCCGCCGGGACTCAAAACTTCTGAAGGAACCACGGGGGAACAACGCCGTGGTCGTAGAAGACGGCCCCGCCGAGCCGGAGCACGAACCCCCAGCGGTTGTTAGCACGGTCGGGTCTGGCCGCCGACGCCGAAGTCGGTACATGTCCCGCCTTGTGGCATCCGCGTACAGCACTGCCATAAACCTTGGCCGGATCGGCAGCGCCGCCCGGAGACCGCCGGAGAGGCCATCCTTGGAGTGCGCCGCGGTATCCGCCGCACCGTCTTGATGGGCGCCTTGCCGACCCCGCCGAAGACCGCCTGCGTGAGGAAGGCGAGCCTGCCCGCGAGCTTGATCCGCCGCACCCTCTCGGCGTCGGGCTCAGGGTGCCCCGCGCCGGGAGATCTCGAAGAGGACCCCCTGGACGATGTGTTGGGGCCGTCGCCGGCTGGGACTTCGACGCCTTGATGCGGAACCCCTCGAACTCCAGGCCGTTGAAATCGTCGACGTAGTGACCCGTCGGGAGGAGGAGCAGGCCGCGGAGCAGCTGCTGGAGGGCATCCCCGCCGCGGTTGAAATTCCAGACCGATGCCGTGGCGCCGAAAATCATCGCGAGGTGATACCAGAAGGTGGGGCCCGCCGGCGTGTCCAGGATAGTGCCGCAATGCGCCGGGCAGCGCACAGGCCACTGCCTGCACGCATTCAGGAGGTCGTGCCTGAACAAAAGGACCACGCCGCCACCAGCCATGCGCCGGGCCAAATCCACAAAGCTCCCCAGGAAGTGATGGGTCGGAACGTCGTCCGCCGCTTGAAGTGATGTGCGGACCGCCGCCAATCTTCGGCCCGCGGGATCTGGACGTCGAAGGTCCCGCCGTGGCCTTGGGAGATGTCGGGAAGCACTTCGTCGGGATGGTCTCGAGCTAGGAATCGGCACCGCCTCCCTCGCAACCTCGTGGTCGGACAACAATGCGCCAACCCGCCGGCGGAACGCCGGAGGGGCAGCCTTCAAAGGTGGCTGCTGGGCCACCGTGTCGTCGTCGGACGCCGACTCCACCGGCACAGGCGGTGGTGGCTTCTTCGGCGCAAGGCTGCGTCGCCACAGTCGTCGTCGAAGTCGGTACCATCGGGTGCTCAGACCCCGAGTCGGGGTCTGAGCACCCGATGGTAACGTCGATCCTCCGCCGACGCCTCTTGAAACCAAAGGAGCACAATTCTGAACAACCTCCGCCGACGCCGACGCGTCCACAATCCCTTCCTGCACCAAGTTGGCGGCCGTCGTGACGTCGTTGAGGTCCGCCACTTGGTCCGCCGTCAGCAGCCCCACCACAGGCACGATACCCGTGCGCCGTGTCGCCGCCAAAGCGGCCACAAGCTGCAGGGCAACCGCCGTGGAGCCACTGGAAGCCATGACCGCCGAAAGGCACAGGAGGATGCTAGCAGAAAAGATGAAGGCGTCGCGCGTCGAGCCAGAGTGTTTCAGGCAGCTACGCCGTTTGCGGTTGTTCATGCGCACATGAATGTGCTTCACACAAATACAGAGACAGAGATAGAAACATACAAGTATGTGACACGTCCAACCGCCGTGTCACAGCAGGAAGTGAAGAATTGGGGATGCATTCAGCAGCCATGTCGACAGCTGAGGACGGCCTATTAGCACCCAGAGCCACCAATGCCAAGAAAGCGTCTCATACTTGGGACCTGCCACATCGTTGGGCACAGGGTCTTCGCTGCCCGCTCTCCGGGGCCGCCCCGGCCTACCCCGCCAAGTGGGGCCACCAATGCAACCATGGCATCGTTCAGCGCTATAATCTGCAAAGGTATGCAAACCACGTGCGGTCCAACATCGATGCACCGCATGGCCTCGTCCAGAGCCTCCGTTCCATAGTTGGCCAAATCCAAGCCCAATCGTATCAGAGTGCTTGACTTGGCGGGACAAGCACAGCAGACTCGCAACTCCAGCAGGCCTTCAAGTCACTATGCTCACGTACAGCCTGATTATTGCCTTGCGAGTTTCCATGTGAATGCGCTTCGCCCAGATCACAACATCCGCCTGCACGGCCGTATGGGAAACAGCTGTATCAACGGCACCTAGAATCTCGCCAGCGATGATGCTGAGATGTTCTGGCAGCCGGAGCCTTGCCAACAGAAAGGTCCTCTGTGTGTGCCTCGATGACCTCTGCACCGCCCATGTCACGAGCTCTGCCAATTCTTCGCCCTTCTGCCTTCTGCACCTGATCCTTGATAGTCTGCACTTCATCCTGGCAGTTCCAGACTAGCAGCACGACTTTCAAAACCGAGCCGAGCTCGAGAGCCTGCGTGTAGTGCTTGTGCACGTAGCGAAGGACACGAGAATGGTCAGCCTGGCAAACTCAAAACTGCAGCATGACTTCGTGGCACTGAGAAGGAGACATCGCGGAGTCGAGGCACTTTGGACATCGTGTTCAGCGCCACGAGCCGTTCATCCGGAAATGGATTTGAACTGAAGCACGAGTGGTCATTCATCACCTGCAACAGCAAAGACACATAGTGAGTAAGACATAAGTAAGACTTGAGTCGCATTTGATGAAGATTTCGCCTTTGTGCAGAGCCTTGCAGGCCTGGCTGTCAGGTTCGACTGTCCACGGAGGTCCATGGTTGGCTGTTTTCGATCCGGCATAATTTCCTCTCAGCGGAAGATGCATTGGATTCCCGTTGAAGTCTAGCTGCACCTTGAACAGTATTCTGACAGTTCTCCGGTGTCGCGACAGTTTTCCTGCTTTCAGTACTCTCTTTGTCACCTCGCTCGGCCTCGATGACATGTTTCTAAGGTTTGTTTTTTCGATCACGCGGGCCTCATTTTCGTGCGTGCGTGCGTGCGTGCG
>CAJNJA010006655.1:918-16478 GCA_905231915.1 Symbiodinium necroappetens
AGGGTTCAGGGTTTAGGGTTGTGCTTAGTGTGCTGTTTCTGAAAGAATTGAAGTAATTAGCCGGACTGGCTCTGTGATCCAGATCAGCACATGTTCACGGCGCTCCTGTTCTCGTAATTCCTTGGAGTCAATGCCACGATTGAAATCGACAACTATGGAGGGGGTGGAGGTACTGCATCGATTTCTCGGAGGCATCAGCGAGAAAGCGACGTCAAACAAGAGCCTTGTACAACCGTTACACCCACAAACTCCTAAAGCCCTCCTTAAGCCCTGGGTCCCTAAACAGTCGTAGGATCGTTGTAGAACCCATATAGAGCCCCTGCAGCTCAGACCTCACAGCCCTAGAGCCCTAGACCGCTTTTGTGTCCTCTGTCTTAAAGCTAAAAGCCTGGATCACTGAGCCCCCAAATCAGAGCTTTTCATAAGACCCCTTACACCTCCACACTCTATAGATCCGTTCAGGGGTTACCATAAAGGACCCTTCAGTAGTATAAAGGCCCAAGTTAGGGAATCTCTAACCCTAACCCTAAACTCTAAACANNCCCTGAAACCCTGAAACCCCAAACCCGAAAAGAGAAAGCACTCCGCACACACGAACCCCCTAACCTCGCTGAAAATGAGCCCTCCTAAACACTTTGGCCTCAGAACCCCAAACCCTAAGCCGAAACCTTAAACCTTAAACCCTAAACCCTACAAACCCTAAACCTTAAACCCTACCTTCCTTGCTGCTCACGCTCGCGCGTGAGGAGCTGCGCGGGGACCTCCAGCGCCTGAGGTTTGAGGCCACGGGGCTCTCCGAGCCGCTGGTGTCAGAGGCAGGCGCTCTGTTGCCTTAGGATTTTAGGATTTTTAGGGTTTAATTAAGGGTTTAAGGGTTTAAGGTTTTAGGATTTTAGGATTTAGGGTTTAGGGTTTTAGGATGTTTTTTACGATTTTAGGATTTAGGGTGTAGGGTTTAGAGTTTTCGGTTTAGAGATTTAAGCTTGAGGGTTTAAGCGTCTAAGGGTTTAAGGGTCAAGGGTTTTAGGGTTTATGATTTAGTGTTTCTGCTTAAGCTTGTTATCGTTATCGTTGTTATTATTATTACGATTACTATCATTAGTGTTATTTTCATTATTCTTGTTATTATTATTATTATTGTTATTTTTATTGTTATTATCATTATTGTTATTGCTAGTGTTATTTTTATTGGTACCTGTTGTTGTTGTTGTTGTCGTTGTTGTTGTTGATGATGTTTGGACTAGATTGTTTGGTTTGTGTGTGTGTGTGGGTGTGTGTGTGTGTTTATGGCAGTCTTGTTATGATCGTGGTTTGTTGTGATGCTGTGCACAAAGAGGGCTGTTTTGGCGTGTTGAGGCGTTTTCATACACAGTTTGGGGCATAGGCGTAGGGTTGGCTTACGCAGGGTTGAGGGCGTCCTTGTTTGAATGAGGCTAAATATGTTTAGCTGCCGTGTATAAGATATTGGTTTGCAAGACTCGTTTAGGTTTTGGTGTTTAGGGTTTGGGGTTTCTCCCCCACTCTGGATGTTTTGTTTACCGGATGTTGTACTAGCCTTTAGGGTGTCTTTGATAGGGAGCTGGCATATGCAGAAAGGGCCCGAGTACAGTAAGCTTGGTCTGTCCATCTCGCACGGCATACATATGGACCATATTCAATACGATACTATGATTATGCATTGTCATAGAATGTGTGATACTGCAAGATGTCATATAAAACATAAGATTACACGTTATAACAGAATCTGCTTTACTTTAAGATGTTGTCTTAGTTATTTTACAAAAAATCCTATCATGCAGATTTGGGGCCTCGAGTATTCACAGCCTGTGTTGAGCTCGAGCTTGAAGCATCGAAAGAAGGAGCCCTGGGTTTAGGTATAGTAGTAATGGTAGCAGTAGTAGTCGTCGTCGTCGTCGTGGTAGTTGTCGTGGTCGTGGTGGTGGTAGTGGTGATGGTGGTGATGGTGATGGTGGGTGCTGCGTTAGCATATATGGCAGCAAACGGTAGTTACCTTGAGGCCCAATGTACTCGCATAGTTTATACTGTGGCCCTCAAGCTGCCATAGACGAACCCTTTGATGTCCGAAACACAGTGCTCCGTGGGCCATGCCCCCGACGGGCAGGCAACGAACTGTCAGACAATCTTGGCGGCGCAGTGTCACTTTCACACCAGAAGGGGGTGGAAAGGGTGGAAGGAAGCAATGTGCCACTCATTCTCATAAACGCCGGCAAAAGCGACTGGCGCGACAAGAACAGCAGGCGGACTAAGATCAGATTGGGACCGGAAGCCGTGTGAAGACCCGGACAGTGCCATCAAAGGTCGTGGAAGTACATGTGATTCTGGTCATCTGCACAAGCCCACGGCTATCAATAGATTGTCGTTATTTCAGGAAGTGGCCCCAACGGATAGTTTCTCGATTTGGTTGCCTGTGGTGGTAGAAGATGTTATTCACGGAATTGCGGTGCCTCCCCTCTTCACGACGATTTATTCAGCGTGTCTTTGCTTGTACATTCCCAAGTTTCTATTTAGCCAAAACCCTCCTCAGGGTGTCAATGCAGATCTGCATGCACTTGTAAAGTAGTCGGGACTTTTGATCTGCTGTTGGGAACGTTTTAGGGTTTAGGGTTTAGAGTGGGCAAAGACCCGAACGGCCCAACTACTTCATGAGCGCATACTCCACTGGACGCCGCTAAGTATGAACCTACATGCAGCATCTACCCTAAGCCCAGGTACCTTTGTCTCGGGTATTTCGACCCTGCGGGTATTTGTTGATTTCTACAAAATGCAGGGCAGTTGGGTCAGGCTTCATGGATTCAGTGTAAGCCTCGTATCAAACGTTCATCAGAATCATAGTCAAAGCTCTCTTCAGAGTCACATACTGAATATGTGGTGATTCGTCGGGGAAGTCTAGAAGCTCCCATACACCCCGGGATCATCAAGTGAGCAGTTTCGGACTCTATAAGCCCCAATGCAGTCTTAATGGCTCGTATAGAAGAAAGGCTCTGTGCAACGAGCCCGTCTGGAACCCTACGATCAGTACCTTACAAACCCGACACAGGCCGCGCCAAAAATCCTAATCCTTAAAGTAAACCCTAAGCACTGAACTCGCAAAGACCACAAAACTCTTTGACGGAACCCTTGAGGGAACCCCTCCAACTCTCTTGCAGACTCTTCCTCGCTACACGGCCCTGCTGGAGAAACGTTTCGAGGACGGCATCGAAGCGAGCCCAGGTTAATAGAAAGGTCTTACTATATTCGGTGTCTGCGAGGGGGTTCATGTGGGTTTGCAACTATAGGGTTCCATAGGCTTCACAGAAGTGGTAAGGGTCCATAGGACCCAACAATTAGATACTTGGGTTTAGGGTAGTGTTTGTGAGGGCCGGGGTGGGGGGCGGGGGGCTGTGATTGTTTGGTATTTGGACCCTAGCTAGGGTGCAGAGGTGTCATTTACAGTGTCCCCGTCTCATGTTCTGAACAGTATGCCTTGATAAGGATTCCTGCAAGGGCTTTATGGGTTTTGTAAGGGTTAGAATGTAGGAGTCGGAATAAGTGGTAATCGTAAATACACTAGTAAATCGTATGCCTTCACGGTTGCTCTACAGTTACCATAGTATGCCCCAACACCCTACGCCCAAGCCCCCAACCAAAAAATCCTAGTTGCATTTCCTGGCTTAGTGGGCGAATGGGTACACTTTAAACTGTTTCGGATTATTTGACCCCTTATGGAGCTGAAAGGGTACACTTTTTTGCGCCTATGAACTCAACAGCTGGGTTGGGGCTCTGGAAGCTGTTTAAATGCTGGGACGTCTGAGGAGTTTAGACTCTCTTGTAGGCATTGGCAGCAGGGGTAATATAGGGGTCTTAACAATTAGAACATGGTTTTGGGGAATATTCTTATATTACTACAGTAGTTAAAAGAAGGAACCTCAAAATAGTGGTGATAATTATTCAGGCCCCTGTATTATTCTGCTGCGGGCTCTGCCTGGGTTGTCAAAGTGCCCGGCCAGCTGCCTGCATCAGAGATGACGATACACGAGACAGCTAGAGGACTGTATAGCTGACTTTCTTGTCGAAGCCACAACGGCCTTACCGGCGGGTACGGTGTAGCAGTTGTTTGTATGCATAAATCTCTCTCTCTCTCTCTCTGTCTCTCTCTCTCTAGAAAATATGTTTATTTATTTATTTGTTTATTTATTGATGTATTTCTTTGTTTGTTGATATATGCACACATATGTTTACAGAAGGGTCGATCCTGGGGCCTGCGTTTGTGCATTTGGAGTTTCTGGAGTTTCGTAGGTCTTTCTGATGCTTACTTGCTCAACTTAGCCTTCTGTTTACAGATCCGTTGTGCGTTGTATTGCATTGTTTGATGTTTGCTATGTTTATTGATTCGTACTTGTTTTCGTATTTATGTTCATATTTCCATACATAGATGTCAATAACAAGAGAGAGAGAGAGAGAGAGAGAGTGAGTGTGTGTGTGTATATATATATATGTACATGTTTGAATTAGCGTAAGCATGACGTGCTATGCCTTAGACCTAGTCCTCCCAGCCTACTAGTTACTACACGCTACCTTCCTAAACCCTGATCCCTAAACCTTTAACCCTCAACCCTAAACCCCAAACCCCAAACTCTAAACCCTAAACTCCGAACCCTGAGATCCTCATAACACCGTCTAACACCCTATCAAAGACAACAAGGCAGCCGTGTGGAAGCTTCGACAACCCTTGAATCCTCGACATTACCTTAAAGCCTTAATTCCATGGCTAGTTCTCTAAATTAGGGTACCTTTTTAGTTTTAGGTCCCCAATATAGTACGCCAGCCTTGTAAAGAGGACCCTAAAAGGGACCCTAATTTAGAGAACTACCCACTCCCAGCACCCTCTACCTTGAGGTTCCAGGTTCCAGGATTGGGGTACTGCAGGGGCCTAAATCCTTACCCATCCCATTTTGGGGGGTTCCTTATTATAATAATTAGAGACAGTATAATAGGCCCCAAAACCCTATTCTAAGTATTAAGGCCCCTACATTACAGTAGTTTCGGGCCCACAGAACCGGATAAAGTCACTCATTAACCCGGTCAGCGCGAAATACAGACACACACACACACACGCACACACAACCCTGTGAAATCTGCTAAACCCTATACGCCAAAACGCGACAGCCAAATTTCCGGACATCCTGTAGACCTTCACATGCCTGCTTCAGTCCTCCACCGCCGCCGTGCTGGGCAGTGCCGACGTGCCCGAAAGCCTTGCACCCTCCCTTTGCGTTCAGTTCTTTCCTGTTAGGTTGGGGTGTGGAGGTCTACAGTAAGCCCCATGAAGTTGGAAACCGGATAAAGGCCAAATAGTGCTGGGATTCCCTATATATGGCTCTTAAAGGATTTTGAGTGGGTTTCAGCTTCAGGGCTTTAGAATTTCATTGAGCTTTGTCCCTCTGGCCTTCGACGTTGCTGCTCTGGGGTGTCCGGTTGTGGGACTTTGTCTGAAAGGCTGCACAAAGTGCTGGCTGAGCCTGGAAGACAAACTTGACGAACCTGATTTGAAGACATTTGAAGCATTCCCGGAACTCGTATGAGGTTCTACATATCTTTATATATACATATATATATATAACATATTGTATAGACGTGCCTTAGTTGGGGTTCCTCCAACTTCTTATCTTACTCACTACGAAGCTCTTCAGTCGTTCCAGGAGTGGTCTGAGCGAAAGAGCAACCTAGGATGCCCGCCTAAATATAGGCAGTTCTCTAAATTAGGGTCCCTTTAAGGGATCCTTTTTACAGGGGTGCCGTACTATATTGGGGGCCTAAAAAGGGACCCTTATTTAGATAACTGCCCATATAGAGGTCTGGGAAATTGGAAACCACACACCTTGTATTTAGGCCCCAAAAGTATGGAGAAGAGTGGCCTTTTTATGGGTCTTTGGCAATTAATTCTACCCTCTTTTGGTGGTTTAGGTAGACCCTATATACCATACAATGCCTGTTGTACTCAATGCCAAGCTTTCTCAAGGCCCTCACACCGCTGCATGTGTTTTTGCCTTTATGGGTTTAGGTTTGGTAATTACGATGCCTGTTTCCACAGGTTTGCGCATGGCGCGAGATGTCCTTGTTGGGATTTCGTGTTTCGCTTGTGGTGCTGAGTCTTGCGCCTTGGGGTCGTGGCGGTTCGGATTTGGAATATGGCTGAATATGGGTTTCCGAAACTAGGGGACCCTAATATAGTACCCTAAATAGTAGGATCCTTATTATAAGGACCCCAAAATAAGGTACCCCTAATTTTCGGAAAGTCCCATATTGCCAGTCCCGGGGCCTCACGCACCCAACAGGGCCCAAAGATGTCCTAAGTACCTTTTATGGGGGAGACGTGCCCGCATAGTAACTCCTAGTAGAAACTCAGGTTATAATTAGAATATGGTTTGGGGGATATATGATATCATAAGTATATCAATGAGCCCCCCAAAACCCTACTCTAATTATCAAGGCCCCTACATTAGGCGCTTAGAACCTTTAGGATAGAAAGGTTTGGTTAAGGGTTTTGGCGATGGAGTGCACCCAGGACCCCTAAACCCTAAACCCTTTATAAACCCTAAACTCCCTAAATTACTAAACCCGAAACCCTAAACTCCCTAAACTACTAAACCCTAAACCCCATAACCCTCATCGTTTTTCGCGGAGTGTATGTCGGGATTAGGCCGTGCACTCGCCCGCGCGTTGCTCAGGCATTGGGCAGTGATGCGACTTTTGGGCCCAACGGCTTGTGCGATGCGCCGATGCTTGGATCAATAATTTCGGAAAGCTGTCCGTTCGAGTCAGACAACGCACTCCCAATGGAGGTTTCCTACGCGCATACGAGGTAGTGCCAGAACTATACCCTCAAGAGTTCGAGCTGCATGCTCATGTACTGGGGGTTCTAAAGGCAAAGCCGATAGCTCCTGTGAGAGTTCGAGTGGTTATGTTAAGAAGCGTTATGATAGTGAAGCCTTCCGGGGTGTGGATGGGGCCCATTGACTGCATCCGCAGCATCTCCATTCTGCACCAAGCAGTAGAGATGGTTCGTATCAGGATGATGATAAGGAGCACTAGTCACCCGGCGGTGACCACATAGTCCGACGGAGGGGCCTCCTCATCTTTCTCCTGCTACCCCTCTTCCACCCTAAACCTAAACCCTAAACCCTAAACCCTAAACCCTGAACGACGAGGATGAGTATTACGACTGGCGGTGATGTTCTTCGTCGTAGTCGGAGTCGGGGTCGACGTCGTCGCCGTCGTACTTTATTCGGTGTGCTGCGTAAGTCACTTATGGTGTGTTTCTTGATCATGTACTCAGAACAGTGACTGTGATGATTTTGGTCAAGTTGTTACCACTATAGTCACATCCATGACTGACAGTGTCACGCCAAAAGGGTGGCTAGATCCCCAAATCCAGAATGTGGGATGTTCATTCCAGATCAGAAGTACATGGGTAGTATTCTAAATTAGGGTCCCTTTTAGGGTCCTTTTTTTCAGGGTGCCGTACTATATTGCGCACCTAAAAAGGGACCTCCTTCAGAAAACTACTAGAGAACGACCCACCTGTGAACCCTAAACCCTGAAACCCTAAACCCTGAACCCTAAACCCTACGTAAACCCTGAACCCTAAACCCTACGTAAACCCTGAACCCTAAACCCTGAACCCTAAACCCTAAACCCCAAACCCTGAAGCCGAAACCATGAACCCTCTTCAGAACTCCGCACAAGGAGCTTGGAACCTGAAGAGGAGGTGGCAGACGGGGAAGAGGTGCGCTGGGACCATCCCCCCTTTTTAGTGTTTAGACTTTAGGGTTTGGGATTTGATTTAGGGTTTAGGGTTTATGGTCTAGGGTTACGTTACTTAAACCCTACCTGAACACCCAAAAGTAGGTGCAACAATGGCCCAAAACCTCTAAAAGGTTGTTATTCTGCATACTCTTGGGGTCCAGGTATACACCATCATTACGCCCTGGCCCCAGACGCTAAGACCTTAAACCCTGCAACGCTAAGGGTTTGGGTTTCGGATGCGCTTGGATGACCTTGGCACATGAGAGGTTCTGAATGCCAGGTCAAAGCCTAAAGCCTTAAAGCCCTAAACCCTAAAGCCCTAAAGCCCTAAAGCCCTAAACCCTAAAGCCCTAAACCCTAAAACCCACCAATATTTCGACGTGGAGCCTCTACCCTCGGGAGATCTAAGCTTAGAGGATGCATGGCCTTATAAGTGCTTTACGGGCCCGACTCACCCCTGAGCCTAAAGCCAGGGCTTAGGGTTTAGGGGTTTAGGGGCCCTTAAACCCTAAACCCTTAAATCCCTAAATACCGAGTTTAGGGCTTAGGGTTTAGGGGCCCTTAAACCCTAAACCCTAAACCCTACCCCTAACCCCAAAGCCCCGGGCCCTTAAGCCCTAAACCCTTAAACTCTAAATGCCGAGGTTAGTTTAGATCTTTAGACTGTCAGGAGCATGCGACGCACAACGCGAAGCCCGGTAAACCGCAGTGGCGGTAACTGACCGGGCTACATTTCGGCTATATAACCTCATAAGAAGAGGGGCCTTTAGATTGGGATCGTAGGTGTAGGGACAGAGTGGGCGTAGGCAGGGGATTACTGCTTTCGAAGGCTCATTTGACATGCCAAGTTGGATCAAGGTATCGATGCCCTATATTCTGAAACCTAGACCTTATAACCCTATGTACTGCATACCCAAGGCTATTCGTACTTTCACAACACCGACGACATGTCGCAGCCTTTGTCGAGCTCAAGCTGCTAAGTCAGTCGAAAGTTCAGCTGTAGCATCCCGCTGCTAGAGATGCCACGATCCGTGACGAGCTCCGGGACGAATAGCCAAGGCAACAGCTATCGCTCCTACTCGGACGGGTCCTACTCTTACAGCAACAGCTACAACTCGAATGGCTCATCCCAGAGTGCCAGCTACTACTACTCGAACACTGGAAGTGGCCATGGCTTCTACAGCTCAAACTCGGGTTGCTGAGTGGCACTTTGGGAGACTGTCGAAGTCCTCAAGGTATTAAATGAGGTATCTTGTGAATTCCTGATTTCAGGGCCCGAAACCCCAAACCCCAAAAGCTTTTAGACTAGATCCAAGGCTCTTCCAGCGGCCAGTACTCTTCGCATACGAACTATGGCACCGGGACGACGACGACGCGCAGCAAGTGAGCGACAGAGGCCTGGCAGCTGTGACTTGGGCGCTCAGCGTCTGGGTAACTCAAAGGATCCTAATTACTGCAATGGGGGGATTGTTATGCATACCAGCATCCTCATGCCTAATAATTTCATATGTAAACACAGCTGTTCGAGTATATGTGCGTTGAGGATCCTTTGGGTAAGTCGTGCCATCATACACAGGGTTATGCACTGCCGGGGATGAAGAGCAGTGGCAGTTTCGTCGAAGCCCCGTGCCAAGAAGTGCCGGTGGCATGGAAACACGTTGGATCGCAGCTGAAACCCGCGTTCGTTTTGTTGCGCGGAGGGCTTGGGGCAGCTAAGCATTTCGACGTTTTATGTTGGTTAGTTGCTCATCCGACAATATTCAGTGAAGCCAGCGAAAGACCTGCCCTTGCGAATTTCGATGCACCCCACCGTTTCGCAGCTGTTCTACACTGTAACCCTAAACCCTAAACCGATGGGCGGCAGTTGTAGCCTGTGCAGCCGAAAGCCTGCAACCACAAACCCTGATTCCCTACAAGACTTCGAAACAAGACCCTGTGAGAATGAATGCCTACAAACACTCCATAACACGCTAGAATGGCTCTACTAAGCCCTTCTACCGAACCCCACAACACCCGCACAAATCTCTATAGAAAGCCCTAAATCCTCCAATCCCGCTGGGGAAGAGACCCAAGACCCCAGCCCTACCAAAATGCTTGTCCTGAAGGTCCGGTAGCTTACAGGGTTTAGGGTTTAGGGGACCCTAAGCCCTAAACCCTAAACCCCGACACCCCGGTCAAAAGGAGAGCCTTCTCCTTGTGGCGAAGTGCGATGCTGTGCTCAGCGCTTTGGTGGAGCTTTCGGGAGGTGCCTCCGGGAAATCCGGGTGTGGGGGCTTTTCGCTACTGAGAATTCTTTTTGTGATGTTTACTGGAGTTTCGGGCCTCACTGTTTTTTTTTTTTTGCCTTTTTGCAGGGTTTTATAGGGTGTATAGGGGTTAATTAGGGCTTAAAGTTTAGGGCGGTCGCACTGGACAGTAGGATAATGCATAACTTGCCTGTTTGTTGTTCAAAGGAGGCCTTCCAGTTCTTGAAAATTCCTGAATCAATGGGGTTGAGGGTTAGGGTTGAAGGTTTAGGGTTTAGGGTTTAAGGTTTAGGGTTCAGGGTTTAGGGTTCAGGGTTTAGGGTTTAAGGCTTACGGTTTAGGCTTAGGGCTTAGAATCCATTTGTCCAAGAGCTACTGGGAAACTCGGGGGTTTCGGCGAGGGGGTAGGAGCTGGAAGGTTGCGGCTTGTAGGATGAAGGTGTTTCCCTGGGGCTCCGAATAGCCCAAAGTAGGTACTACTTACAGACTTTAGACCCCAAAGTAGGTACTATTTGTATACTTGGAGCTCTAGGGTTTGGGGTTTTTGGGATAAGGAGTTTAGGAGGATGTGGAGTTCGGGGCCCTTAACCCTAAACCCTATAAACCCTAAACCCGAAAACCCTAAACCCTATCAGCCCTACAAGCCCCTACACCCCTAAACCCCTCAACCCGAAAGCCTAAGTTTTAGGATTCCCAGAGAGTCAAATACCCTTAATTAAGGAATATGACCTTTAATTATAGGGGCCGCCTTAATGTTATGATTTAAGGCATATTCCTTAATTGAGGGATATTGATGGGTTCTCTGGGAATCCTAAACCCTAAACCCTAAATCCCTAAACCCTAGGTGGATTGAGGTCCTAATACCCTATATAACCCTTATATACCCCTTATATAGTCTCATAAAGCCCCTATATAACCCCAAGGGTCCCTTTAAGGGTCTCTCCTTTAGTCCCTTGAGATTGAAGTTTCTGATTGCACCCGTCGCTTGAGCAGGTGCAGCTGAGGGTCTCTTCAGCGAGGTTTGGCGCGACGAAGAGCAGCGGGAGGCGATTTTTTCGGGTTTAGGGTTTAGGGGATTTGGGTTTATAGGGTTTAGGGTTTTCCTAAACCCCCAAGAGTAGGTAAAATAATGGCCTAAGACCTCTTAATTAAGGGCTATTATTCTACCTTTTTTGGGGGCCCAGGTAGGGGTTTAGGGTTTAAGTTTAGGGGTGTAGGGTTTAGGGTCTTTTGGCCTCGGTAGTCCAACGGATCCTAAGCGCTTGAATGGAGGATACTCCTCTTTTAAACATCCATGATCGCAATTCCTCCCATAGAAGCTGTACTTGCTACCATGTAGGTAGTTGCGATCCTGAGGGTCCAATTCTTCCTGGTTCTGAAGCTTAAGTCCTAAATCTCCAAGAGTCATAGCTAGCAAGAAGCCGGTTCTGTATTCTGGTTCTTTTCCCTTCTTTCTTTTTAAACCCGGAGCCCAAATGCATGGTTCACTCTGGAAATGATGTCCCTCGAGCATGTGAACTCTAGGTCCCGCGGCCGCTGAAGGTGTGGCGTCGATGAAGCGCATACCCAAACTGACATACTGTTGGTGATATAAATCCTGCATTACCTTTTGGACCTTAAACTATGGGAATTATGGTATATTCCTTATTCTGGGTAATGCAGGATTTACATTATCAACCGTATTAACCGAGCTTCCTTTGGGCTCCCACAGCTGCAAAGAGTTGCGATTTCAGCTGGGAGGCCCTAAAGCTAAGCCCGAGCTACATATGTATGTATATATGTATGTATGTATATATGTATATATGTATATACACTTATTTGAACATACACATACACGTGCACATGCACATGCACATATGCACATACACATACATATACATATTATACATATACACATACACTTATACATATACATATGCAAATGCATATACATATATACATGTACATATGCAAATACATATACATATATATATATATACACACACACACACACACCTACATACATTCATACTGCCAGACAGACAGGCAGACATACAGAAGTATATATATATATATATTTATACACACACCTACCTAGTGGTCCAAGCCTTGACGACGCTGTGCGCCAGGCCATTCTGATGCGCTTCGCCGCAGCGTGGGACGAGCGATATGCAGCCCGAGCCCCTCGAAGATCCTGATTTATTCATCGATTGCACGAGACGCAACTTCCTATCTAGAACCCCTATGTTATGTTCCGAATTCGAGTCGTAGGTACAGCTACATAGGATCCTTTCATAACAACAGCTGCTAGTACAGCCACCCCACTGTTTATGATATAAATACTGCATTACCTCAAGAACCCGAAGCTATGGGAATCGCGGTATATTCCTCATTATGGGTAATGCAGGATTCATATCATGAACCGTATGTTTCAGCATGTAGGCACTCAGGATTCTTTGGGTATCCCTTGCCTAGCATCGGGTCAGGGGTCGGAGCTCCATGAAGCCACCCATTGAAGTTTGACGATCTCAGTCCTGTTCTGGGGGGTCTGAGTGATGAGAGTCGGGTTTGGGTGTATTCTTCTACAGACTTACTTATGGTTATGTATGGAATGCAAGGGACGATCACGACTTATTCAGATCCCGGTAGGGCAAAATGAGGAAAGTCTCAGAGAGAACCTTGGCTTTGGGGTCCGGCCAGGGGGAATAAGGAAGGCTTGGCTGCGGGGGGCCAGGCTTGTCAGGGCTCCTGGTGTAGGGTTTGGGGTTTAGGGTTTGGGGTTTAGGGTGCAGGGTGTAAAGGGTTTAGGGGTTTAGGGTTTAGGGTTTAGGGATTCAAGCCAAGTTCAACCCGGAAAGATACTTGACAGGATTAACCCTATGGTCCATGTACCCATATCTGCCCCGGCCATAGAACCGCTTAAAGGTCTGAGTGCATACTACACGGCTTCATGGACCCATTCGGCTGATGAACCTGGAACCCACGTGCCACACGGAAGACGACCCCAGCCATGAACCACACTTGCACACCCCCCCGAAACCCTAACACCGGAACCCAAACATCATCTGTCGTGGCCTTCGCAATTCGGATAGGTTTTTGCGGTACCTCCACGGCTTTTGGTTTGGGGATGTTTGGGGTATAAGGTCCAGCGGCTCTTTGCCGCGAGTGCTGATGCTCAAGCAGCTGCCTGGGCGTCCATCCAGCGGGCGTTGCAGCTGAGCTTGCAAGAGCAAGCAGGGACCCCTTGGAGTTGAGGGTGTAGGATTTAGGGATTTAGGGGTGTAGGGTTCAGGGGTTTAGGGCTTAGGGGTTTAAGGTTCAGGGTTCATGGGTTTAGGGTTTAGGGTTCAGGGGTTTAGGGTTGAGGGTTTAGGGGTTTACGGCTTAGGGTAAAATCTGGGATTTGGGGTGTTGAGTTTAGGGTAGCAGCCAGCCTCTACTCCGAAGCCGTACCGTAGGTACAGGCTTAAATCCTACATCCCTAAATCCTATAAACCCTACACTACACCTACAGGCAAGATACCGCAACTAAAGCCTAAAACCCTAAACCCCTAACCCTAATCCCTAAACCCCAAAACCCCTAGACCCCTAAACCCTACACCCCTAAACCCTAAACCCCTAAACCCCTAAATACCCTTAACCCATAGGTCGGCAGGTTGGATGTTGAAGGCTTAGGCTTCGAGCTGCATGAAGGGCTCGGGTTTAGGGTTTAGGGTTTAGGGACAATCTCGGACATGATTCGTCTTGTTATTTTTATGGGTATGACTAGTGCAACTATATGTTATCACTACTTCTACTATTCTTACTGTCATTGCGATCTTCCTTCAACTCCTGACCCTCCCAGCGGGGTTGACCAACATCCGCAGGCCTACGCAAACTCGGAACTCCTAAACCCTAATCCCTAAACCGTCACAAACCCTGAAACCCTTGGAGGTCTACGGTAAACCTTAAACCCTGAACTCGCAATCCGATTCACCCCACAAGCCTACAGGCCTTGAAGCTCTAAACCCCTAAAATCCTGAAACCACAATCCTACATCCCTTGAAGCTCTCTCAACCCCTCGGTTGAAGGCTTAGGGTTTAGGAGCCTAACTCTGAAGCCCGGAACCCGGACTTCGAACCTAAGTTTGGGGCCCAAACAATTCCCACTACTAGTTTAGGGGTTCCAAGACCCTCCTGTAATTTTGAAGGCCCCTGCAGTTTGGGGGCTCCAAGACCCTCTTCTAATTTTGAAGGCCCCTGTGTTAGCCTAAGGCTCTTGAACCTGCTGGATGCCGTGCCTGGGACAGAAATTCTGCACTGGACTGGGGTCGAATTAACTACTAAACCGTAAACCCTAATCCCCAAAACCCCTAAACCCCTTAAACCCTAAGCCCTAAGGAGTTCAAAAATGGAGTTCAAAACAAAGCACTTAAAACCTAAAACCCTAACCCTCAAACCCTAAACGCTAAAAGCCCTAAACCCCCTAAACCCCGAAGCTTAAACCCCTAAAGTGCTGGAAACCCTTCCGTCGGAACCAGGGCAGCAAGTCCCCGGAGCCTGGTAGAGATCCAAAGTTGGGCACCTACCGGAGTTTAGGGTTTAGGGTGAACTACCGATATCCTAAGCTGTTAAGCCGTTGAGCCCTACACCGCACATCCCTAAGCTTTTGAACTCTAGGAGCCCTATCTATATATAGAGCTTACGAGGGTCCTAGTATCCTCATCGAAACGGTCTTTGAACCCTTACCCTCAACTCAATAACTCCTCAAGCTCGAGAAGTTGAGGCGTTAAGCAAATCCTCAGCCCTCAAGCCCTCAAACACCCTCAGCCCCAAAGCCCTTATAGCACCCCTTGTAGCGGTTGAAAGGACCCCTACATGACGTCTTAAAGGAACCTAGCTCAGGGGTACTTAGACCTCTTCTTAACCTTTGGTTACTACAACCCCTAAGAAACAGCTAAAATGTCATTTTCTGCCAGGGTCCCAAGTGCAGTATAGTACCCAGAGAACCCAATACCCCTTAATTAAGAAATATACCTTAAATTATAGGGGCCTTAAATATTATGATTTACGGTCTATTCCTTAATTAAGGGGTATTGGGCTCTCTGAGTAAGTGTTACTTTGAAGCTTCGTAAGTGCCAAGGCCGAGTCTCCAGAAGAGTCCATCGAAGTGGAGACGCAGCACAACTACAAGCGCCCAGTCTCAAGACAGGTGCATTGAGTAGGTCTTTGATACATCGCTAGATCTATATTCTATATCTACGTTTCTCTATGTGTATGTATATATATATATATATGGATGGATGGATGGATGGATGGATGGATGGATGGATGGATGGATGGATGGATGGATGGATGGATGGATGGATGGATGTGTGTATGTATGTATGCATGCTTTGTTTGCAGTAACCGATTTGTACATATTAGGTTTGAAGCCTGTTGGTTTCTGACGCGAACCCAATTAAAGAAGTTGTGTTTATCTTCAGATATTTTACGGTTGTCATGTTACCCTTAGCATCAACATAGCCCAAAGCCTTATATAATAGGGTCT
>CAJNJA010006656.1:1722-16736 GCA_905231915.1 Symbiodinium necroappetens
CCTAAACTCCCGAAACCCTAAGCCCTCGAGGCCGGCCTTGATGTATAGGTGTGTTGGTGTAGAACTTCACATTTAGAACAAACCTCTGCTTCAGGGATGTTCAGGCACGCAGCTAAGGGCTGATTCCCTAAGACTGTTCTCTGAAACCCGAAACCCCAAACACGAAACCCCAAAGTCTAACCCCAAAACTTAAAACCTAAACCCTGAAGCCCACCTCAGACCCTAAACCGTTGAAGCCTGCCTCACTATTATAAGGGTGCATGCGCCCAAATAGTATTGATACTTTGGCCTGAAAGTAGTCTCCACAAGGTGCTTTGGGGCCAAAGTATGAAGTAACAAAGGCACATGGACCCTTCTGAGAAGCAGCATACAGGAAACCCAAAACCCCTAAACCCCTGAACCCTAAATCCTAAACCCCTAAACCCTAAACCCCTGAACCCTAAACCGTAAGGGAGACCCGAAGGGCTGTCTTTTTTTTGGCCCAAGCAGCGAGATACACATACCGCATGGTCGCGGTGGCTCTTCCTGCAAGCTTGCTTTGCTCCAGAATTCCGGGATCTCCTGAAGTTAGAGGAAACTACAGGTGGTGAGTTTAGGGTATATAGGGCTTCTATAAGGCTTTTATAAGGTATATAGACCTTCTATAAGGCTCCTATAACCTTAACTACCCACCTGAAAATGTCCTAGACCTGAAGAAAAAGAAGCTACCTCACATAAGGGCCTTGGCGGCCTTACCACGGTTTGGGGGTTTAGAGTTTAGGGTCTAGGGTTCAGGGTACTGGGTTCAGGGTTTAGGGGGGCTATGCTATTATAAGGACCCTACTAGCGGGCTTCGGGCTTACGTTCCTCACCAAGCCCGCCAAGCGAAACCGAAGACTCTAAGACTCTAAGACCTAGCCCTCAAGCCCCTTCTTCTAGATTCTAGAGCTCCGCGTTTTAAGCTAACCCGAACTCCTTACAGCAACTTTTCGGAAAAGCCTAAACTCCAAACCCTAAGCCTATATATAGTAGTACCTACCCTAAACCCTAAACCCTAAATGTAGCATCATGCACCACTCCAAATAGTACCTACCCTAAACCCTAAACCATGCACCTTCAACCTCAGAGCCCCCACCCATCCTGTACAAAACAGGCTGCACATACGAAAGCCTAGGGTTTAGGGTTTAGGGGTAAACCCTAGCCCTAAAATTCCGGTCCCCTTCCCAGGTATGGTACGGCACCCTTAATAAGAAGGATCCTGTGAGGATCCTATTTTAGAGCACTACCTGCATGACCAAGTTCTGTGGGGTCAAAGTGCGACGGTTCAGGGTTTAGGGTTTTAGGGTTAGGGGGTTGTGGTTTAGGGTTCAATGGTCAGTGTTTAGGGTGTAGGGTTGGTGGGGGCGTAAAGTAACGTGTCACATGATCAGTCGCGGCAAGGCATACTATGTAGATTCCCGGCTTCTCTTCATACTACAATTACATACCCACTTGTCCAGTATCTTGGGGGGCTTAAAGGTTGGCCTTTGGCATTATATTGGGATGGTAGCACGTACCCCAAAAAAGGACAAGGTTCAAGGATACCTACGCTCCATTGCACACGCCCTGATATCTCTGCAGCCACCATGTACTGATGGATGGGTGGTTAGGTACTGGTTCTTACAGGATTTGGGGTTGAAGGTTTAGGAGTTGGTCCTAAGGTGTCGCTGTGGGCCCTAAATTCCAAACTCTACATGACCCCTGTACCTTCCGATTCTGGTGGTCGTAGGTATTACATGAAAACCTGCGATGACCGCATCTTGCCCTAAACCCCCCTAAACCCTAAACCCCCAAACCCTAAACCCTAAACCGCTACCGAGAGTCGCAGGGTCGTTGCATTGGGCACCATAGGTGGCAGCAGCGACTCGGACTGCCAGCAACGAGAAATCATAATGGAACAAGCTTTGGGCTAAGGGCTCTACACTCTGGACTCCCTGGTAGGGTTTAGGGTTTAGGGTTTAGGGGATTAGGATTTAGGGTTTAGGGTTTGGGGTTTAGGGGATTAGGGATTAGGGTTTAGGGTTACAGACTCAAAACCCTGCAAATCTGTAGCTCATATCCCTACGCCCTAAAACCCCGAAAACACAGGCTCCTGAACCTAAATGCCCATAACATCTTACCATTCAGCCTAAACCCTACACCCTAACCCCTCTAATCCTAAACCCTAAACCCAAAGCCCTAAATCTTAAGATCTAAACCCTAAACCCTAAACGCAAAGCCCTAAATCCTGAACCCTAAACCCAAAGCCCTAAATCTTAAGCCCTGAACCCTAAACCCTAAACGCAAAGCCCTAAATCCTAAACCCTAAACCTAAATCCCTTGATCCTAAACCCCAAACCCTAAACCCAAAGCCCTTGATCCTAAACCACAAACCCTAAACCCAAAGCCCTTGATCCTAAACCCCAAATCCTAAACCCAAAGCCCTTGATCCTAAACCCTAAACCCTAAATCCTAAATCCTAAATCCTAAACCCTAAACCCTAAATCCTAAATCCTAAACCCGAAATCCTAAACCCTAAACTCCAAGCTCTAAACCCTAAACTCCAAGCTCTAAACCCTAAACTCCAAGCTCTAAACCCTAAACTCCAAGCTCTAAACCCGAAATCCTAAACCCGAAATCCTAAACTCCAAGCTCTAAACCCTATATGCCCTGGAGCCCGGAAACCTGCGAGGGACGCCACTGCACCAACAGGAACTCGGAGCTGCGCCAATCCTGGCAAGCAGTGTTTTTTTTTGTTTTTTGTGCTTTTGTTTGCAAAGGGATTAGGTTTCGGGTTTAGGGTTTAGGTTTTTTAAGTTTTTTGTTTTTGTTTTTTTGTTTTGTGTTATCCTTTTTTGTCCTTTAACTGGGCTCGTGTTAAGGGATGTAGCTTAGGTTTAGGGTTTAGGGTTTAGGGTTTTTTTAAGGTGCCATGACCCAAAAAACGGACCCCGATTATGGTAACTTAAATTAAGTTCCTTGACAAGAACCCAGTTTAGGGTTATGGGGTTTCGGTGTGTGGGGACTAGGGTTTAGGGGTCTAGGGCTTAGGGTCTGTAGGGTTAGAGGTTCATGTGGGGGCCCTAATACGTAGAATAGGGTACTGAGGATGACGATATACAACAATGATTGTCTTGGTAAACCGTGCTGGTGGCGGTCGGTTCTGATAACCGACAGCTTCAGCAAAATGAGCATCACCATCATCATCTGCATCGGCATCGTCGTCACCAGTATCGTCTCCTCCAACAGGGTTCATGCATATGCTGCTTCCAACTTTGTCGATTTACCTACGAAGACCCAAAGCAGCAAAATCAGCTGAGCTTACAAGAGCTCAGACCCCTCCTGAGCGACACCAGTACTACCTGGACCCTACCTGTGGTACAGGCATAGCTCTGTAATCCTGGCAAGTTATCGAGGTAGGTTCCATGCTTGCGGACCAGGCATAGTCCGTAAAACACCCATTCGAAACCCTACCAAATCTCCAGAAAAGCCCTGTAAACTTCAGACAATCTTAAGCTCCATGCGGGCCTCAACCATGGCCAGCAGCCAGTGCGCGGCTGCAGCGGCCGCCGCAACGACCAGCGCGGTGTCTGAGGACGGACCTCATCGGAAACTCGGAAAGCGTTAAACCCTAAACCCTGAACTAAACCAGAAAAGCACCGGAAATCATTCCTAAACCCCCCCTATGTGCATTTGAATATGTTTGGGGTTACCTTATAACTCTACCAAAACCTCTTTCGCCGGATCTTATAAAGAACCACAACATGGAATTTTGTAGGGCTCCGACAAACAAGAAGGTTCTGATAGGTTTAGGTAGGGCTTATGGAGTTTGTAGGGCTTAGGGGAGTTCGGACCAACATCCGCCAGAGTCCACTGCATAGGATTTGTAAAGAGCTGGTAAATGGACCACATGTAGCATGTAGCTTGGGGCAAAGCACCCTGCTTGGAGGTTCATGGGTAGTTTTAAGCTATGTGGATGTAGAAGTAGGGCAACCCCAGTGATAACACACGTTAATGAGGGACTTATAACCCTACACTCATGAACCTCCAAGTACACCTTAACCATGGGTCTTGGGCCAAGTAGACTGCAGACTGCTCTTCTTCTGCTTCACTTGGTCCATGAAGATTCATGGGCAGGAAAAAGGTGCAGACTCTACGAGGCAACGTACTTGTTCTTACACCTGATGGCCCGGCGAGAACATGAAGTCAAGGCGTTGGAGTTCTTGGCCGGGGTGCTGAGAGGTTCGTGTCGGAAGTTTTGGGCTCTTGGTCTGGGCATTAGGGGGTTGGGCATCTAGGGGGCCGGGGATTTCAAGTCTACAGTTTGCCATGAAACATAGGTGTGGGTCTACCTGATTTTGAATTCGACAAATGCTTCTGCACAAAATTTAGGGTTAAGGGCTTAGGCGGCTGTTTAACACACACACACACCCTCCTTGCTAATGTTCTCTAAACTCAATCTCTACACTCCAAAAAAACGAAAACCCCGTGAATTCCAGAATCCTAATCATCCCTAGATACTGAGACCTTCCAGGTTAAGGACCCTACAACAAACCCCTTGACAAAAAACTAAAGCTCGTCATCCCAGGCATCAAGCCCAGTCATCACCCCTTTGAAACTGTGTAACACCCCCCACCCTAAACCTTAAATCCCCAAAGCCCTAAATCCTAAATCCCTAAAGCCCTAAATCCTAAACTCTCTCTAAGCTGCAACCCCCTATAAAACCGTTCTGCAACGGCATAACCTCCCCCTCCCCCAAACTTTACACCCTCAGGATTTCTCCTAGCCTGCAAGTCAAGGAACCTATAGACCCTAAACCCCTACAGTAGAAGCCCAAAAGTTGGAAACCCAATAGCCTCCATCCTTAAGAGCAATGTATAGGGAATCCCGGCACTATTTGTCTTTAATCCGGTTTCCAACTTTTTGGGGCTTCCTATAAGCCCCAAACTTTAAAGCCCGTACATCTGCAAGGCCGAGGCACTTAGGAGCATCGCCCGGATTGGATTCGACTCTGCCGCTGCCTCGTCTCGCAAGGCTCCGCCACCAACCCCTCTCAAAAGCAACTATACCTGTAGGCTCATACCCTACCCCTTTTTTAGGGTACCTGCTTTTCTATATAACAGATCCCAACCATAAAACTAGGCACCTGAAACAAAGGAGTTGGGTAGGACCCTCTAGGCAGAGTTCAGGCCTCTGTGGGCTATGGGCCTATGGGCTTTAAGTTGGGCTTTAGGGTGTAGGCTTTAGTCTGAGGGCTTGGTTGAATAAGGGTTTCATTGTTTTTGGGTTTAGGAGGGCATACAAACAAGGTTATTAAAATGACGCAGACTACCCTAAACCCTAAACTGAACCCTAAACCAGGGGTAATCGCAAGTCCGAATCTGTAGCCCCTGCCAGCCGAGCAGGGTTGAACAGTTCGGGCTCGGGCCCTTGAAACCTCCCCTATAACTACCCATGAACCTCCAAGTGCTGTCCAATCAGAGGACCCATGTTGCGCTGTATGTTAGTTTAGCGTACCCCGGAACAACATCTCAGTACTCTGTCCAGCCTTGGGGAAGGGCTGAGCTTGTCAACTACATCACGGATCGCGGGCAAGCAACGCCAGAAGCACCTGATATCCGGGCGGCCTGGCCTGTCATACTGAGTCATACTGTGCATATACAGGGGCTAAAGGAAAATAACTATACTTGTAGAGGCTCTTATGTTCCCTTCAAAAGTCCTTTTAAAGGAACCAAGGAAGGATCCCCTTTGAAGAAACCCAGAAGAGTTTTCTCAGCGTTCCAGTACGAATGAAAATCTGTAGTGTGCGCGGATCACCTGCTTCACGCACTTTTGAAAGGTTTAAGGTTTGGGGCTCTTTCCGACAAATCCCTCCGAGACCGACTATGCATACACTGGGTCATTGAGCTGTGTTATATACAGTTTGGATAAAGCTTAAGGAATGGTACCTGAATGTTCCCGATCTATTTAGGTAATTTGGCTTGTTGTGAGGGATCCGGGTGTGTTCCAAACGGACTACGTATTTGGCATGTCTCATCGGTTAGTCGGTCCGGACCAAACCCTAAACCCTAAAACTCGCGGGTGGGATCTACCCAGGGATTTCACTATCCCTTCATCTAGGATCCTTTATCGAAGATCGATACTATAATCTTCGTTTATCGAAGATCCATACTATAATCTTGAGGAGTACTCCCTACTAGCAAGGGCCACCTAGTCGGTGCCGAGGTGCGTCTACGAGGAAGAAGCTCTTCCAAGGAAAGCCGAGGCTGATGATCAGGCATATCCCAGAGAGTGCCGCTGCGATGTAGTACACCTCCGCAAAAGAGCTCATTTACGGTTGAGGGTTTAGGGTACTTACACCTCCGCGTAATAGCTAACAGTTCTGTAGAGTTGTCCATGAGGTTGGACCTAAGTACGCTGTTTCGACTTTAGCCGGTTGAGCTAGCTTCTGCTGCGGAGGGTTGGGGTCTAACCCGTCCAATGTTCAAGTTTTAGGGTTTAGGATCTATAGCCATCTAGTCGTCAGGTTGAGGGAAAGATAAATTTGCACTTTAATTACACCCGAAACCACTGGTGATGACATAAATCTGCATTACCTTGAGGACCCTAAACTATGGGAATTTGGTGTTTGGGATAGGGGTTTAGGAGTTTGGGGCTGGGTGTGTTTGGGAATTCGGCGCAGCTCCCTGGGCGGATCTATGAGAAAGGGACCAAGGACCCATGACAAAGACAAACGAGGAATAGACCTAAGATTCGATTTGGGTATAGTTAGCGCAAGAACGCACCAAACAGCAAATGACTTTTTTGCTTGAGCCATGCAACGGTGGTAGACGTCTACACTAGCATACAGCTGCAAAATCAAAACACCCCCTGCGCCTCTTAGGGCAGCGAAGAGAGGCGCAAGTAGAAGTACTAGAGACTACACAGACGTTGCGATTGAAAGCAAACAAGGTTGGACTGGTCTTTTGCGCTTCAAGCGCAGCAGAGCTCGATTTTGAAAGTGTGGGAACCAATGAACACAGAAGGCGGTGTCGCCCATCAGGTCAGCCTTTACATGGCCCGTCCCTTCCAGGAGGCAAAACGTGGACTAGGAGCAGATAAACTGCTCTTACTAGTCACTAGTCCAACCCGCCAGATTGGAGCTAAAAATGAAGAAGAATATGCTACCGTGGCGGCTACGGCTGCTACTGCATAACGCGGCATTCAGCAGAGCCGGACTCTGTTCTGCGTCTCTTGCCAGCTGGCGAGGTAGTAGCTGACCCGCTCGGGGGCCAGAAGCAAATCGTCATCGGGGTGATCATGACGTGGAATAGCTCGATCCTCAATGCCTCGCGGGACATTGCGGTCACGGCTAGCCTTGAGGCGTGCCCAAAGAAAGCATCATGTCTCGAAAAGTAAGGAAACCGTGGCTGGGATGGGTCGATCGGGTTCCTCCCCTTCGAATCGATGACGTATTGCGATGCCCATGTCTGCTGTGGAGGTGGTCCCTCGGGTTCGCGAGGTTGCTGCTGACCCATTGCAACATCAGGCGCGTCCCTTCGAGCGGCGGGCAGGATGGGTCCGCAATGCTCAGTAGGTCGCATCCTTGTAGCCGGCGCCATCGGAGAGGACTTGCTTGGTCTTGCTTTTGGCTTTGGTGGCATATACTTAGACCGTGGCCTGTCTGTAGAGGAACCCGGCTGGGAGCTGAACTGCCTCGGTTCTGTGCACCACGGAAGTAGTATCCGGTGCGTTCCTCCTTTTAGCATCTATTAGCGTTTCCGGCATGCGGCGGGCAAACCGGGTGTGCGCAATGAGGTCAATCAATTGACGATCACCCGAACCGGCCAGCCCTTCGGGACGCTGAGCTCCTCACTTTGGGACAATACAACTTTCTTGAGATCTTAGCCTCGCTCGATGGCGTACTGGATCTCGTCCTTGAAGAATCCCACAAGTTTGGTGAGGATCTGCACAGCTGGCCCGGATGGTTCGAGAATCTTCCCACTGAAGCCAAGGACCTCAAGAACCATGCCATTGCGGCGGACGGCAAAGGACAACAGAGCCGCTTCATCAATCCTGTAGAAACGGTCTTGAAATGCCACAAAACACTGCGTCGTAAGTAACACGTCCACAGCTTCCGCTGTGAATTTGACGAATCTGCCTCGCAAATGCACCCTCGAGTCCCTCGAGAATGTTGGTCACTCCTGTCAGAACCTTGGCGTCGAAAGTGACAAGTCCTTCCGGGTCGCGCAAGTCCTCCTCCTTCACGCTTCTCCCAAACGCTGGACAACCACGTGAGTTCATCGTCCGGACGATCCGCGGCGGCGACAACTGCCTCACGGACTCGCAACTTCCAATTCGTAGCTCTCCGGCTGCGGGAACAGTAACTTAGGGAAGGTGATTTTGTCAGACTCTTTCACACAGGGCTTTTCATCCTTCTCATTCTTCTCCGCAACGGCTTCCGCCATGTGCTTAAGCTTCTTCATTGATCGACTTCTTATCCATGTGCGATGACGATAAGCTAGAGGAGCTAGAACTGCTGCTAGAGCTTGACGGAGAGGACGAGGGGTCCCCCCGCCTTCTTCTCCTACTGGACTTCTTCTTGGTCCTCTTCTCTTTCTTGGATTTCCGTCCACTAAGACCCCCATCACCACCAGGACTATCACCTCCACCTGGGCCTTTACCATCTCTATCGTGAGGACCGGAGCCCTTAGGGGACTTGCGGCATCCGACATTAGCTCCGTTGGTGTATATAACAAGACTGCGGATTGAAACCCGGTTTGCACTTATATGGGTAATCGGTCTTGGCCTCGGGTCGAGGACTTCCGATGTTGTGGTGGCGAGGAGTTCCAGGAGGTCCGTCAACTAGATGCCTAGCTGCATCCTTAGCCTCAGACTCTCTAACCTTTGCCGAAAGAAGCTCGTTTTGCTGCAAGGGAGATTGGGTATGTTGGTTCTGGGCTTGCATCTGTCTCATCATTTCTTCGACCCTTAAGTTTAAGCTGGCCACCTCATGCGACCTCGCTTCATCAGCTCTTCGGGCAGAAGTTTCCACTTCGCATGTGATCACGCTGAGCATTGATCTCTTCTGTAGCCCTCATAGCGCTGCTGGAATGCTAACCTCAATCAAGGCATTCTGCTTCGCATACCCAGTATCGTTCAACTTTGCTTCGCCCTGACCCATCTCAGCCATTTGCATACTCGGTGTTGCGATTGTCACGGCCCTTTCAACAATACTTTCACCGAATATCGTATCGAACCGCGCGCTCCCGCACCGAACCGAACCGCAACATCTGGGACCACACCGAACCGAACCGAAGCCTGGGGGAAGGGTGGAGGGGTGGAGGGTGGAGGGGGTGGAGGTGGTGAGGGCGGATGGAGGGAGGTGGAGGGCAGGGTGGAGGGGTGGGTGGAGAGGTGGCGGGAGGCAGCACCGAACCGCACCGCACCGAAATCATATCATCCAAGCAAACCGCAGACAATGCCAACCGCACCGAACCGAACCGTGACACCTATGATCGCTCGATTAAGTTCACTTCTCAACCTTGAAATTTCTGAATGTCCCTCATTGTACAACTGCCTGAGCTGCTCCTGATGCTCCATGCTCAACTGGCCGATGATTTCACTATGTCGTGCCTCTGCAGCGAGCGCCACCATGGAGATGCATCTTGATTAACGATCACTCGCCTGGCATCGATCATTTGTTGATTGAGAGAGACATTGTATGAGCGATATGGGCACACCGGTAGCTTCGGCTCAGCCATATGTCCAGGTATTCCTACCGGAGAAACACGCATAATGGAATGCGGTGAAGGATTCTTTCCTGGTATAACTGTAAGCGTCATAATCCTTTCTCGTAACAAAGAATCCGTAGGAAAGGGGTAACACATCCGTAGGGGATAGAACGGGAACACTCACTGCCACGATGGCGTTCGGCTCACGCCTGCTTACGTGTTCTGGATCTATTCACTTCTTCGTTACCGTCCTCAGTTGGCATCGTGATATCAGAAACACCAGTGCTCGCAGGCACGGGGTGTTCCGCCATTTCGGCTTGACCTTCAGGATTTGTGGAGCAACCTAGGCTACGGCTGATAAGCTATAGTCAGTGCAAGAACCCACCAAACAGCAAATCACCTTATGCTTGAGCCATGCAGCAATGGTAGACGTCTATACTAGCATGGCGCTACAATCAAAACATTGGGCACATGGACGCTTAGCGTCCTTTGAGGTGTAATCCTGAGTTGAGAGGTATTGGGCTCTCTCGATACTGTGAACCATAAGTGCTGTATCAGGAGTGCCATGACGGGGCTCACAGTCCAGCACTACAGTGCTGTCTATTCCGGGAGGCGCCTGCGATCGAAGCAGTTTCCGGCACCACCTGGGCTGTCGACTTATGCGAGTTGTTGAGGGGCTTGAATATACTTCGGGTTTTGTCGCCTGATCCAGTCAGACACGAGCAACATCGCAAAACCCCCCAAGACCCTGCACAGTCCCAATGAAATTCGGAACCCCATGCACACCTGGCCTTATCCTAAGCCCTAAACCTGCCTTGTGAAGGCACAATGCAAAGACATCATCAGAATAAGGAGCCCTACACAGGCAGGTTTTCAGTGTTAGGGTAACTAATTCACCGAAAAGAATAGCCTCGCCTAAACCCTAACTAGACCCTTGGGCACAAAAAACCCAATTAAACCCTAAACCCTTAAAGACAAAATCCCAAACCCTAAACCCTTAAAGACAAAAACCCTAAACCCTAGTAGAATGTCTGCAACCAAAGAGCACCGCTTTGGCGGCAGGCAGTGGTCCAGCAAGGCTGAGCCGAGGCACCTTCCATTTGGCTTTGGGAATTGGGGCTTAAGGTTTAGGGTTTAGGGTCTAGGATGGTTTCGGGTTTGGGGTTGAGGGCTTGGGGTGAGGCTTTAGGGAAATGTATGGCTCTAGTGTGAGGGACCAAAAAGCACAGTGCCAGATGTGTTGTGAGTTCTAGAAGGGTAATACAGCTAAGGATTGGGACCATAAACGGATACAATAGGGCTGTTCAAAGTCTCAGATTCGATGTGCACAGGTTGAGGGTTTAGGTTCTAGGCCTTAGAACAACATTTTTGGGTATATCTCACAGTATACCTTTAAATGGACTGGCGAAGGAGATAATTACAAATTAATAAGATCGCCCGCCCCAGACATTGTCAACCTTACAGGTGCCTCAGCGTACGTAGGGTGCTAATCTCGGACAGAGCGAGTTTTCGCCTTGCGAATGCTGTATGCGTCAATTAAGGTCAAGCATTGTACTATTCATGCTTTGGGCGTCGTCAAGCCGGTTTAGTCCAATATTCTGGGGATTTGTTGCAAGGAGTGTGATGTGTCGCGATCCTCATGACGGGTTTGGGTGTTACGGCCTAGTCTAATCCTGTCTGTAATCTATATATTTATACCCGTTCATGCAAACATCATGAACAAATATCTGTAGATAAATACGCTCAGATTGATAAACAAATATATCTACGCACGCATGCATATGCATTTGCATGTGTGGCTGTATGTCAAGACGCTCGCGTGCACGCACGCATGTATGTATGCATGCATGTATGTATGCATGCATGGATGTATGTATGCAAGTATGTATGTGTGTGTGCCTGCATGGACGTATGTATGTAAGTATGTATGTATGTATGTATGCACGCATGTATGTACGTATGTATGCATGTATGTATGTCTGTATGTGTGTATGCACGGATGCATGTATGCATGCATGTCTGTATGCATGCATGGATGTATGTATGCATGTATGTATGTGTGTATACATGCATGCATGTGTATGCAGGTATGTAGGCCTGCATGCATGTATGTTCGTTTGTATGTCCGTCCGTCCGTCCGTCCGTATGTATGTATGTATAAATGTATGTATGTATGTATGTATGTATGTGTGTATGTGTGTATGTGTGTATGCAGGTATGTATGTACTTTAGGTATGTACGTATGTATGTATGTATGTATGTATGTATGTAAGCATGTATGCATGTATGTGCAGGTGCGTATGTATCTGTGTGTGTGTTTATAGGTCTGTATGTACACATGTATATACAGTTACACTTACATATAATATGGCTACACACAACTGCTAATACATGTTAGTACCTTTTCAAAACATTCAGCTGTGTAGCCGTCCAATATATATATATATACACATACATACATACATACATACATACATACATACATACATACATACATACAAAGTAGCGAATTCGTTCGTTAATCGGTTTATGAACATAACTATAACGAATGGACTGAATGATCACACACCAGAACGAACTCCCAGACGAACACGTCACACTGCTTCAACTCAAGATCTGCATTCCAGGCCTCAAGCCACACCAATTAACCCAGCTATAACCTACGTGTTTAAGGTAGCAGTTCCTCATCCCCTAAACCCCAAACCCTAAACCCAAGTCCTAAACAAACCTAAACTGCTAGGTCTTCTGTGTGTCCTTGGCCTTGGAGATTGCACGGTTTGGGGAGGTCAGGTCTACCTGAACTTACTTGTTTGTAGGTTCTTACAAACTTATAGGCTTTGGAGCTTTGAGGTTTCAGGGTTTAGGGTCAGGCTTTAGGGCTTTAAGGGTTTAGAGTTTGGGGTTAGGCTTCAGGGCCTTAAGGTGTCTGGGTTTAGTGAACCCGGTATAGAACGGGACCCTAATAAGAAGCAGGCCCTTGCAACATCCGAACTCCCTCTCGCAACTGCGACAAGGAACGAGCAGGCCGGCAGCGAGGTGAAGCGCCAGCCAAAGAGCAATCCTTGAAGGTAGGAGCATACTACAAAAGCCTACACTATTATATACCAATATTATTCCTTAGGGCTCTACCATAGCGAAGCCGACAAGCCTATTCTAAGTTCTAAGTATTAAGGCCCCTATATCAGGTCTGAGGGTTTTGTCGCTATCGGGACCCTGGGGTCGTTGCGGATGTCCAGGTTTTCTGTTTTAGGGTTCCTGGGGAGCACTATGCCCAGAGAACCCAGAACCACCCTAACTAAGCAAACAACGCATACTATGAATGAATTAAGCAAAAACTCTGAATATTATGATTCAAGGTATATCTCTTAAGTAAGCAAACAACTCTTAATAATATGAACTAACTAAGCAACAACTATGAATACTAGGAGTCAAGGTATATCCCTTAATTACACAAACAACTCTTAATATCATGATTCAATTTATACCTCTTAATTATTGAGCAAAAACTCGTAGTATTGTGATTCAGGGTAGGGGGTATTGGGCTCTCTGGGTGAGACTTTTGGGCTTGTAAGGCTTCAAGGTTTCAGGGTTTAGGAGTCCAGGGGGCGAACAAATTACCTAGCCCGAAGGGTCCATGTACCCAAATCGTATATACAGGTTTATATACAGGGCCCGGCCCTCAAAGTAGTTCCTATTTGGGTACTTTGGGCCGAAAGTACATACTAGTAAACCCGGAGCACCCCTCCCCCCCGCTGCTACGGCGGCGGGCACAAGAAGTCAGTTCCAAGTGACGTGAAGGTCGTTGTCCATCATGGACGTGAGAAGGCCCACAGCCTGCTCAGCACGATGTCGGAACAGCAGCAAGTCCTGTTTGAGCGGACCATTTTCCAGCAGAAAATGGTAACCACGGCCATAGGGTTTCAAGAAGACCGTGTACCTCTGCATGAGATGGCTCGCATCATACAGCCAAGACCACCTGCTATGCCAAAGACGACCTCGAAAGAGCCACTTGCCGACACTGATCTTCGGCTTCCCACAGCAAGCAAATGGGAGGGTCCCACCGGAGAATGTGATGCAGATGTAAAGAGCCAGGGAATTTGTGCTCGACTAAGTACTGGACTTCGAAGTCAAGCGCAATATCCTCCAGCGTATGGGGTCGATCGCACAACCATAGCTGTAGCTCTTTAAAGTGCTCGGATGTATCCTCCCCTCCATAGCTTGCAAGGATGCGTGGACCCTCAGGGCAAGAAAGTTGACTCCAAAAACCCGAAGTGTCCTAAACCCGGTAAGCTGCTGATGACTCGGAGACATTCGGGTTCAGGGTTTAGGGTTTAGGGTTCAGGGTTTAGGGTTGCTTGAAGGCTCGTGGATTGCAAGGAGTACGGATGTAGCCAATTTACCGTAGAGCTACAGACAGCAACGGTCTCAACTGCTAGATAAACACCCAGAGACTCCAATATCCCTTAATTACGGAAGATACCTTAAATTATCATAGGAACCCTAATAAGACCTAAGGTATATATTCTTTAATTCAGGGATATTGGAGTCCCTGGGCACCCTGGCATCCTGCACTCCCAAAACACCTAAATCCGAAACCCCTAAAGGTGCGATTCAGCCCGAACTCCGAACTGCTGACTGCCAATGAACCCTTCAGACAAACTCCACCCTGCTCTCTTAAAAACAGAAGTATGTGGCTTAGGTCTTTGTTTAGGGTTTAGGCCTTAGTCTTTTTTGGTGTAGTGACCCTTGAACTTAGGGTTCAGGGTTCAGTATGGAATGTCTGTATACAGCCAGGCAAGCCTCTGCTAAGCCCTGTAAAGCTTAAGGCTGAGGGAATCGGGTCCTTCCGGGGATTCCACATCCGCCGCGGAATGCATGGGGGGTGTAGGGTTTAGGGACCCTAAACCCTAAACAAGGCCACTTGAAAGCAGCATCGAACATGCCCGGAAGTGCCATCGGCAAACTTCATCAGCAACTGCATCTCTGATGAGCAACTGCGATTGGTTGGCTTTCTCACAGCATCTCGCCCCAACACCAGCTGCAGCAGGGACTCGTGGCAGAGCAGGAGGCGGAAGGGTTTTTTTTTTAAGGTTTGGCCAAACGGTTTGTTGTTAAGGTTTGGCCGAACCTTCGGTTGAATTTGAGTTGCAGCAGGCTATTGGGGAAGGACTATTCGCAGGGTCTTCTTTTGCAGCAAGCTATTGGGGAAGGACCATCCGCAGGGTCTTCTTTTGCAGCAAGCTATTGGGGAAGGACTATCCGCAGGGTCTTCTTTTGCAGCAAGCTATTGGGGAAGGACTATCC